>JADRCD010221803.1:45329-54104 GCA_019843815.1 Montemys delectorum | reverse complement strand
TCCTTCTGAAACCCATATCAGAGAAGATTCAAGAAATACAGACTTTCCGAGAGAAAAACCGGGGGAGCAACATGTTCAACCACCTCTCGGCGGTCAGTGAAAGCATCGCCGCCCTGGGCTGGATAGCCGTGGTGAGTTACGACTGAATGCCACACACCCCCTCCCTACATTTTCAGGGACTTCCAGGGCCACCTTCACACTCCTCCCTCCATAGTCTGGTCCACTGAAGGAAGGCCTCTTCCAGGGTGGATGCTGCAGCCTTCTCTTTCCCTGTGTAAGCCCCGTGCTTTCTACTCTGAGATAGGAAAGCGTTCCTTCAACCTTTACAAAACCCCCACCGCCTCCATCCGACTCTCACCCATCCCATCATTCTTTGCTTTTCTTCAGCTTCTTTGAGGTGTTCTCTTTCTTATCCTAATCTTTTTTCCTTCTATGCTTGGGTCCTGTTTTCTCAGTCCCCCAAACCTGGCCCTTATGTGAAGGAGATGAACGATGCTGCCACCTTTTACACTAACAGGGTCCTGAAGGACTACAAGCACAGGTATGTATTTCCTCTCCTGGCTGGGTTCTCGGACACTCATCAGACATTTGCTCCTGAAGCTTGTAGACTTAGTTACTGATCCCCATCCTAGACTCTTCATGGGTACACCGAGTAACCTTGAGATTAAAACCCTGTCTTTGAGCTGGGAGCCTGTGGACCTGGCACTCAGAAGACAGAAAGAGGGGGTTAGGAATTCAAGGTCATTTTTGCACCATAGAAAATGTAAGATCTGCTTGAGCCGCATGAAGCCTTATATTGAAAAAAATATAAAGGCTGTTGAGACGGATCGAGAAGCTTCTTGCCAGCACACCTCGATGGCCTGGTTAGAATTCCTTTAGCTCACATAGTTGTTGAGAGAATCGCCTCCCACAGGTGGCCTGTGACTTCCACGTGCACACCTCGGAGTGCATATCGACACATATACGCATTCAAATTAAACGAATAAATGCAATAAGACAACCAAATAAGGGAGTGGAGACATTGCTCGGTGGTTACGAGCAGTTTCTGCTCTTCCAGAGAGCCAGATTTGGGGTGCACTATGCAAGCCACAACTTCAGCTCAAAGGGAGCCAACACCCTCATCTGTCCTCTGCAGGTACCTACAGGCCCCCCATACGTACTCACACAGGGGGATACACATACAAGCATTAATAAAAACTTTCCATTTTTTATACATTTTTTTAAAAATAAGTTTTAAAATCCTACTTTTGTAGGGAAAACCCCATGGAAAGGGGACTCGGATTCCTGGCAGACACACACATTTTATAAAGAAAGCTGCCTCAGTTTTCTTTCAGTGAATAAGCTGTCCCCACTTGACCACATGTCACTACATTGTGAATTCCTGTACTTAAAGGCTGAACCTAGACGATGGAACTATCTTTTTTTCATGTTTTGAGACAGAGTCTCTTGATGTATCCTAGGCCAGCCTTGAACTCATGGCTATTCTCCCAAGTGCCTCTAAGCCCAGTGGGAATTTCCACTGATCAAAGTAGAGATAGTGAGAGATGAGACAGAAGGAGTGGAAGACCCCAACGCTGAGACTGAGGAGACCATGAGCTAGGCAAAGGGGCAGGAAATGGGAAACTGAGCTGAAACAGGACCTGGAGCACACACAGCTGTCGTCTGAACAACCATCAGCAGCTGACATAGAAAGATCTGGTGTCCTTCAGCCCAGATAATGGATCCTAGAGAGAACAATCTGAGATTAGAAGAAAAATACAATCAAATGAAGACAGGCCAGGCTGAGAATGTATCTAGAAAAAAAAAATGTCTCTTAAGCTATTTACAGATTGTCCCAATAGCTTACGATTGTCTTAAGCTAGTTACAGGAATTGGGACAAAAATAAGAGCAGCGGTCTTCCGCTGTCTGGCTCTGGCCTCTCGGAGGTCCCCCTCAGAGCTTGCAAGTGGAACCAGCAGAAGTGGCCATCAGCTGACAAGCCCACGGGGTCTCCTTGGGACATCCCTTTCTTATTCCAGACTGCTCATATGGAAGGCATAAGAGGACCTGATTTTCTGATTATCATCTCAGTGACTTTACTGATGCAGATCTGCATATCAGAACTGGAGGACACACTTTCCATAGAACGTAGGAAAAATGTAGAGCATATGCAAATGCCTTCCATGCTCTCGCCTATTGACTAAGAGGGTACCACCCAAAATTTACACTGCTTTATTTTTAAAGAGGGTTTTCTGAGGGGGAGGCGTCTTCCACGAGACTTTTTTCTTTTTTCTTTTCTGTCTGTCTGTCTGTCTGTCGTCTATCTGTTTGTTTTGAGACAAGATCTCACTATGGAGCCCAGTAGCCAGCTTCAAACTCATGATCCTCCTGCCTCAGTCCACTGAGTGCTAGAAATGCAAGCTTATGCCACCACACCAAGCTATTTTTTAAATCAATATTTAGTCACTATATAAGAATACACACACACATACACACACACACACACACACACACACGCACACACGCACACCATACGAGAGGTATAGGGAATTGTAATATAAGTTATTATTTCATGCATCTATCCCAACAATTAATTTTACAATCTTTTCACCTTCTCAACTGATGAAACCTACACCCACCTGTTGCTGCTCCTTGTTTCTCCAACCCTCAGCACACAGCGAGTAGCGCTGGCTGGCTGGGTGGCCTCCTGAGGTGATGTTATCACAAAGGTTTGGCCTTCCCCTCTTTCTTGCATCTACACAGAACAGGTCGAGTCTCTGCCCACTTCAAGGTTGTTTGTTACAGAGCTAGGAGTTGAGCTCGGGACCTCCTGTGTGCTAGACAAACACCTTCTCACTAAACTACACCCACCAGCCTTCTTTTTACTTCTCTTCATTTTGAGACATCTCACCAAGTTGCCCAGGCTAGCCTTGCACTCCCTCTGTACTCTGGGCAGATCTTCAGTGTGATTCTCCAGCCTGAGCCTCCTTTTCTAGCTGTAATTACAAGATCCTGCCAACCAGCCCAACCCAGCCTTTGCCACTTGATCTCAGCTATCAATGTTAAACATAAAACTCCAGTCAGCGTTACCATGCACTTCATCAGCAGAGTGCCTAAAACAGATATAACAAGCCAGAGGCGTAGGTGGGTTCACCTGGGTTCCAGCCACCCTTGAACATCTTATTCTGGTAAACTGATGATTGCAGGGAACCCCGCATCCCAACAACCATCCGTGGGTAGGTCCCCCAAGTTCCCCACCTGGCCTCCTCTGTGTTACTCATGTGGCAGATATGTAGGAGAAAGAGCTGCCTGTGGTTGGACCAGGGGGCTATAGGTCAAGGACTCTGCTCCTCTGCTTCCCAGACAGCTAGCTTCCCTGGTTGTGGCTCCTTTTCTGTTCTATGTACAGAGCGAGCTGGTTGTCTGGGCTTTGCCCAAGGTGTGGCGTCACAGCTTCCAGTGCCGATGGAAATGGAGGGAGATTCTCAGCTCCCATTTGTTTGGATCCTGCTCTCAATCCTCCTAGAGACTAACTTCAGATGAAGGACACCATGCAGTTATTCCTTCCTACAGTTTTTTTCTGGAACTTTCTTTAAGTCAAAAGAATACTGCAATGGTTAAGAGAAAAACACATTTACAGATATAGATCTGGTTTGGGGTGGTTGTTAGAATTTTTTATGCAATTAATTGTGCTTCCTAGTTTTTTTCAGGAACTTTCTCCAGGTCAAAATAACACTTCAGTGGTTAAAAGAAAAACCACATTTGCCTATACAGAACTGGTCCTCATTGGTTGCTAGAATTTTCAGAGGAAGCAATGTCAAACGCACAATCTGATATCTCTAGTTTGTGTGAATTGCTGTATAACACACACACACACACACACAGATGAAATACTTCTGCATAGGTACAGCAGTTGTATGTAAACACAAGCACTAATTTATTTTGAAGTGAGCCTCCCTCTCTGATCGCTGATGTGAGTACACACACACACACACACACACACACACACACACAGATGAGACACACAGCATGTATGTAAACACAAGCACTAATTTATTTTGATGTGAGCCTCCCTCTCTGATAGCTGATGTGCACACTGTTTCCTGTGTCCAGGGCACGTGCAGAGAGCCTCACAAAACTCTATGGTACAAGGCATTGCGTGACACTCACTTAGAGGATTTTAGTTATGAGAGTGAAGAAGAGCCTCATAGACTCCAGTTATAGCGCCAACAAATCTGAAACTGTCGAAGACAAGAGAGTGATCGGGAGTCCAATCCCTACATGAGTTCCTTCCTCACCAATAGGACAAAGATCTGACAGAGCTTGAACCTAAGAAAGGAGAGGTTCATTTTAACTCCTGGCTCAGGAAATACAGCACCCAGGCTGGGAAGGCATAGTCAGAGGGCTGACTTGGCCGCTGAGGCAGTGAGAGATTGCACACATCTGGGCAGGTCAGGAAGCAGAGACGGGACAGGAAATGGAGCTAGGCTATATACTGGAAGGCCCACCCTACAGTGACCAACAACTTACAAAAAGGGCTCCACCTCTCAAAGGTTGCACAACCTCCCAAAACATCGACACGGGCTTGGGACCAAGTCTTCAAACATCTGACTCTGAGGAATACGCCCCAGCCAACCATGGCTGTCTCTCTGCTCACTTTCCCCATGGCCTGGGCACAGCTTACTACAGGGGGCTCTAAGCATGGCGCTGACGCTCAGAACGTTGCAGAGGAAGCAGTAGGTGGGGAGAAAAGTCACGGCTGTCAGTTGGCTCCGTCACAGCTTCCTCCTGTGGTTCTCTTCAGATGGCCTAAGTAGATCATCAGGCTTTCGTCAACTCAAAACTCGGTGTTTTCTCATTTTCTGACTACTACTGCTTCCTTCAAAGCGGGGAAAGGAAAATTACAGGGGCAGAAATGGGCCAAAGAAATGCAACAAGAGGGGATGAAATGTAATTAAATATGAAATTCTCAAAGAATTAATAATAATATATTTTAGGAAAGAACTACAGCCATTTTGCCTGTTCTAACATTTCTATAATCACAGGTGTTAGCCCCATTAAGACAATCTTTCAGTGAGCTCTTCATTCAATAAAACAAAATCTGGTCAAAGTCCGCATTGCTCACATTGTCAAGACCTCCTCGACAGTCACCTTAGAAGTATGGGGTCTTGGCTGCTAACAAGAAAACATTTTTCTTACACTACCAACTTCCCCATCACTCATGTCCGCCTCCATGAGTACAAGTCTCCGGCCAGCCATGCTTCTGCAGCCAAATACCTGCTGAATTACTAGAAAACAAGCTAAAGGGTTTTATTACCTTTTTTCTTTTTTTTATGCCGTTCTCGCTCCTAGAAGCATGCTGTTCTTTATTCTTGTATGAGAAGGGGTCAGAAGGAATGGTCAGCTCTCCGTAGTCATCTCCACTGTGGCCAGCTCCCCCTCTCTGTGTCTCTGTCTGTCCATACCCAAAGCTGGGAGCACTGGATATCCTCCCTCCTCCCTCTGGAGCACTCAGGGTTACCCACATTCTCAGTGTTCTCGTTTGGCTGGAGGACGATTGCTCTGGACTCCTCTGGAGCTCTGGCTACCAGGTAATGAAGCGTAAAACTGTAGTTTCAATCCTAACTCTGTTCTCGTTCGATCTCTTGTGACGAAGCGATCTGCGCCACGTGGATTGGGTGAGGTCCTATCTCAACATCTGGAGTGAGCTGCAATCCTACATCAAGGAGCACCACACCACAGGCCTCACTTGGAGCAAAACAGTAAGTACCAAGCCCCCTCTGACCTGAGCATCAGAGGCTATAAAGACACCTGTGAAGACGTGTATCCCATGTAGCCTAAGAATTTATCGCAAGGTAGGACAAAAGCTTGAGGGAAACAACATTGCCCTGAGGAGACCCTGACAACTGCCTGCAGAGCATGTGGAAAGAAGGAAATGGCTAGGCTGCCTCTGATAAGGATGCAAAGGGAGTACTTTCTATTCAGCCATAAAGAACAAGATCATGTCATTTGAAGGAAAAGTAGATGGAACCATAGGCCACCATGCTAAAGGAAATAAGCTAGTCCCTCCCGTTTTCAAACTGTACGGTAATCATCTATACTTAGGAAAATGTCATAATGAAATCTATTATTTGATATAACTAACGTATGCTCATAAGAAAACGAGTGGAAAGCCATCACAGCGGATCCCACAGCCCTTAAGATTTGCCTGAGCAGTGATCACATGGACAAAGCCCATTGCTAACCATAGAGGGGGCTCCATTCAAGCTCAAGGGTCTACAGGCACTAAGATGGTGTTCAGGGGTAGAAAATAAAGGGAACACAAGCTTTGGGGTATAGTTGGAAATAAAATATCCACGAGAAGTGCAAAATATTTCTTCTTGATATAGCAAAGTTTAATGAACAATCTTTATCATGGTGTGTTTGTCTTGTTTGGGTTTGGTATGTTTGGGTTTGGTCAGGGGAAGGTTAAGATAGTGCCTCCTACCTTCCAGGCTGGCTTGGGTAACCTTAAATAACCTTAATCTTTTACCTGCCTCTACTTACCAAGTGCTTGGATTGCAGGCATTTGCCACCATGCTCTGTTCATGTGGTGCTGGGAGCTGAGCTCCGGGTCTCATGCGTGCTGGACAAGCATTGCGTCAACCAGGCTGCATCTCCAGCCCAACCCTAATGCTTTGGCTGTGCCTTAGCAATGGAGTAAGCCTCTGCCTGTGTGTGTTCCCACTTTATTCCATATGGGAAACTACCACAGCCCTGGCCTCCCCAGCCTGGCCTCAGCTCCTTCCTGACCTGGCCTCCCCAGCCTGCCCTCAGCTCCTTCCTGGCCTGACCTCCCCAGCCTGGCCTCAGTGCCTTCCTGGCCTGGCCTCCCCAGCCTGGCCTCAGCTCCTTCCTGGGCTCCCCAGCCTGCCCTCAGCTCCTCTCCCCAACCTGCCCTCAGCTCCTCTCCCCAGCCTGGCCTCCCCAGCCTGGCCTCAGCTCCTCTCCCCAGCCTGGCCTCACTCCTTCCTGACTCACTGAACACCGTAGCAGTCGCTGGCTGCCTGAAGCATCCTGAGCACACACAACGCTTAGGCCAGTGGTTCTCAACCTGTGGTCCACAGCCCTGGACCCTTTCACAGGGGTTGCTTAAGACCATCTGCAACTCAGAAACACTAAAATTCATAGCAGTAGCAAAATAGCAGTTATGAAATAGCAACAAAAATAATTTCAAGGTTGTGGTTATCACTGTATGAAGGACTGTATTAAGGGGCTGCAGCATTAGGAAGGTTGAGGACCACCGGCTTAGATAAAAACCAAAAGAAATGACTGTTTCTGAATTTGATGTGCACATACTGCTTTGCCTTGGTCCCAATGTCCTGGACGGATACTGGGCTCATAGCCTTACTTTCCCGGAGGAAGGCACCCCACATCTTCCCCTGGCCTCAACTCAGACATCACAGCTTTGCAAAACATCTGTTGCTCTTCACCAGCTCCGCCTCCAGGGTGGGGGTTCTCCTCTGTGCTTGTTATGTTAGCAGGTGCCCTTGTGGTTTCTGTGTTCTCATGTGCTTAGAAAAACTCCTCTATGTTCCACCAGGTTCCTGACTTAGAGCTCAGGGTTCATGCTCAGCCAATGGTATCAAGTATCCGTAGTGTATATTCTGGGACTCTTGGGACCTCCCTTACCTCCTGGAGTCTCTGTACTTGCTTCTGGTGGAAAGTCCCTTCCATTAGAAATGAATATTACCTTTAAATAGCCAACAGTTTAACTGAGGAAAAACCAAGTGAGACCTTTGTGAATTCCAAAGGTCAGAGTCCCACTGACTGCTGTGTTCCAGCGCACGGCTGAGAGCAGCTGGCTCAATGCTGATGTGATTTTGAGTTTTGAATAGAGTGTGGGGTTCCTTCAAGTGTTTCCCAGCAGGTACAAAAATGTTAGCAATGACCCCCTCCAAACTGACGTTGCTTTACATCGCCTCTCCCACCAGTATGCCTGCCCGCCGCACGGCATAATGATGTAGACAAGAAATTTCATGCATTTCTAAATGGTTTTAAGGGGGGAGCTGTAGATGGGGTGAATGTTTTGTAGACTGAGCCCTCAGCTCCTCTCCCCAACCTGCCCTCACGTCTGTGTCAAATGAAGGACTGTCTTTATTATAAATCTGTGTGTTCTAAAGGGCGAGTGTCACATCTTGGCCATAGGGGATAAGCCACAATTAGAGAACGGTAAGATGAGGGTTAGGAATCATCGGAGCCATTACTGTTTTCTGACAGATACATATAAGAGGGACGACAATCCACTTGTGGAAAACAATGTCAACAGATGCTAATTCTCAAACAGACTCATAAAAAATGGATAAAAAAAAAAACTAATCTTCTGCCGGGCGGTGGTGGTGGCACACGCCTTTAATCCCAGCACTTGGGAGGCAGAGGCAGGCGGATTTCTGAGTTCGAGGCCAGCCTGGTCTACAGAGTGAGGTCCAGGACAGCCAGGGCTACACAGAGAAACCCTGTCTCGAAAAAAAAAAAATGAAAACAAAAAAAAAAAACAAAAACAAAAACTTCTTTTAAACAGTTTGAATACTCTTACCACCACACGTAAAGCTAGGTGATCATTTCTGTGAATATAAGAGAAAATCTGGTTATTAATGATAAAAACATGTAAGTACTTTTCTTTGTTCTAGAGTAAACATTCACTTTATTGTGTTCATTAGAAAATAAGTTCTTCTAGAACCTGGGGGTGTAGCTGGGTGGAGGAACGCTTGCCTCACATGTGTGAAGCCTGGGGTCATCCCCTCATATCAAGGGGT
>JADRCD010221803.1:20329-40329 GCA_019843815.1 Montemys delectorum | reverse complement strand
TTGGACCCTAAGCTTTGTAACTGCTGGGCAAGCACTCTATCAACTGAGTGACCTCCCCACCCCCAAGATCATTATGATACAGGAATGAGTGCAACAGTGTAGGCCGTACTGGAAAGTAAGCTAATTAGACGCCTGGGTGGGCAGGAAAGGCAAAGAGGCTGACACTTCGAAGAATGTGAGCAAGAGTTGGTGCACACCTTTAATCCCAGCACTCAGGAGGCTGAGACAAGTGAAGCTATGTGAGTTTGAGGCCAGCCTGGTCTACAAAGTGAGTTTCAGGACAGCCAGGGATACACAGAGAAACCCTGCCTCAAAGAAAGAGAGGGGGGGGGGGGGAGGGAGGGGGGGTGGGAGGGAGGGAGGGAGGAAGGAAGGAAGGAAGGAAGGAAGGAAGGAAGGAAGGAAGAAAGGAAGGAAGGAAGGAAGGAAGAAGAGAAAAGAAAGAAGAGGGTAATTCTGGGCAAAGAGTTCAGTATGTGCACATCTAGTATGCATACAGCCCAGGCGGACTGTAAAGGCAAGTAGTTTTGCAGAGCTAGTGAAGGCAACTTTGTAGTTATGCTAAGGTTGGGTCATAGCTAGCAACAACACTTGTTACTTTCACTTTGTAGGTTGCTAAGCAGAAAGTTACAAGCTGTAGAAAGTGCTTTGAATTGTATTTGATACATGAGAGAAGGAAGAGCCCAGGGTTCCCAGTACACCTTAGGAGGCTAGTGGTCAATGTGTGACCTAAAGAAGAAACAGAGTGGAGGAAGGATGAACGGGAGCGCAGAGGTGATGATGGTTTGGGGAGGGAAGGAAGAGGAGAACTCAAAAATAATCACAAAATTTCTGATCTAGATTTCTAGGGAAAGCAATAAAAACGGGCATCATGCTGGGAGCAGCCACTAGCAAAGGAGGAAAACGCCCGCTGCTCTATTGTGTTTGAGGAGCCTGGGAGGCATCCCAGAAAGGGAAAGCCTGGCACTCGTACTATAAATCATCTAAAGAGAGGAAGGAATAGAAAGAGCATGACAGGGATAAGAACCTGAGGATAGATCCTTAAAGGATCTATCAAGGAGACAATGAAAAGATCGGGAAAGGGGGCTCTTACAGCTATAAGAACGACGACTTGGCCACCAGTGTGAATGGTGGCCTGGTGAATGGGTGACCTTGAAAAGGCTGTCACCATCCAAAATATTGGTTAATTTCCAATGAGATTAGGAGGTTCTGGCTAGTATGGTCCATAGACTGTGACTTCCAGTTGTTAACTTGATTAAAGAAAGAAAGGCCTAGGGCATCGGTGAGGCACACCTTTGCTGTTTCCATCGGATCTTTCCTAGAGAAGATTAAGTGAGGGAGCTAACCCTGCCTGGATGTGAGAAGTCTATCCAGTGGTCTGGAGTCTCAGAACTGAATAAAAAGGGAAAAGGAGAACCTGAACCAAACATAGGCATCTCTCTCCCTCCCTCTACTTCCTGATCCACCTTCATGTAAGCTAGCTCTCACCAGCACAGTTTCAAACCAATCCCACCGCCATACCTTCAGGCCACAATGGACTGTGATCCCTTTAAACTGAAAGACAAAAGAAAGCTTTTTCTCCCTTAAGTTCTTCATCACTGGGGATGCTAATGAAAGTAACACATCCAGAACTGCTAGTGTAACACAGCATTTGTTACTAGTGGCTTTTCAGGGAGGGGCTTCACAAAGTGAGGGGGAGAGAGTAGACACAACCTTGAAGGGTCCAGTTTTCACATAATGAGCTCTTCTTGATTATCTGCAAACCAATTGTCTAAATCGACAGACTTCTGCTCAGAGATTCAGGGTCTGCCTGAAGGTTTTAAGATCAATGTTTATCAGTATAGATCTATTTTAAGCCATGATGTGTCTTCAGTAGACCGTACATATGCCCAGAGCAGTCAAATGGCCTTGTGTAGAATTAACAAAACTATGGTGCTTTGAGTTGAGTGCTTACAACTGTTTCTATTGTCTCATAAATACCTTTGGGCTTTGGTGTTTGTTGATAAGAAAGAATAAATATTTTAGAGTACTTGTCTCTCTCCATAAATCGAAATAGTAGTAGCTTTTAAAACTGTCTGATTAATAGTTGAGATTATTCTGTTTACTAGAGAACTTTTACAACCAAGAACTCAAAGTCTCTAAGTTTGAGGGTCCAGAAGTTAATTCTCATTCCTAACTTATTTAAACCATATTGGGAATATTTTAATAACATATTCAGTTAAAATTCCATTTTTGAGGTGGGCAGAGTAGCACATCCCTGTAATCTCAGCACTCAGGAAGCTGAGCTAAGAGGATGGCTACAAGCATGAGGGCCACCCTGAGCAATATAGTTTCAAAAGTAAACTCATTTTGATCTTTGCTGTTTTGCCTGCGTGTATGTCTGTGTGACGGTGTCAGACCTCCTGAAACTGAAGTTACAGACAGTTGTGAGCTGCCATGTAGGTGCTGGATCCTCTGGAAGAGCAGCCAGTGCGCCTGATGGCTGAGCCATCTCTCCAGCCCCAGATGATTTCATTATTTTTATCTTATATTTCTTTCATTTGTAACATTGACAGCCACAGTGTAACTGAGGATTCTTGTCATTCATTCTTTCACACGCCACAAGACTATCAGAAGGCTGTGGTTTAAGGAGGTGGCCAGGCAAAAGTGTACTCCATGGGAGAAAAGAACGTGCTTGTTTGTTCGTTTTCTGTGGCTATAAGAAAACACCCCACGTTGGGTCCTTTGTAAATAAAACATGTTTTTTAGCTCAGAGTCTTGGAGACTGGAAGTCCAAGGTTGGAAAGCCCCTTCTATTTGGACTCTGGTAAAAGGCTTCCCCATGGGGCTGGAGAGATGGCTCAGTGGTTAAGAGCACTGGCTGCTCTTCTAGAGGTCCTGAGTTCAATTCCCAGCACCCACATGGTGGCTCACAATCATCTGTAATGGGATCTGATGCCGTCTTTCTAAAATAAATAAACAATTCTAAAAAAAAAAAAAAGCTTTTCCATGTACCACCATGCCCTGCCCCATTTAGAGTGCCCTGTCTCTCTGCAGTAGCATCTGAAGATCACTTCCTTCGTGATGCTTATGTTTATAAATGAAGTTGATGAGACACCTCCCGGATCCCAGGTCCTGGGCCCCATGACTGGCAGGCAGCAGTAAGATGGAGAAGAAAGGAACTCCAGAGTTCTGGAGTCGACCAAACCAAACCCAGATTTTCCAGCAAATGTCTGTGATGTGATGCAAGTGTCCTGGGGAGTATCTTTCCGGGGGAATAGGGACTGTCCTCTCAGAAGGGCTCCAGAAGGGGCTGCCAGATGGTCGTTGCTGAAAGGTGTGCTCTATAAGCATGAGGACTTGAAAAGCCAGGTGTGACAGCATGCACTTCTAATGACAGCTCCGGGGAGATGGGGACCGGCTCCAGTGGGGGAGCGCCTACCGACCTGGCATTCTTGAAGCCCTGTGTTCCAGCCTCAGCCCTACAAAGAAAGGAGGGAAGGAAGGAAGGAAGGGAAGAGGGGGAGGGGTAAGTAGAGAGGGAGAGGAAGGGGAAGAAAAGGAAACCCAAGCATCAGTTGACCTTTTCCCATGAAATTTGGAGTTGGAATTGAAGCCCATGTTACCCTGTGTTAGCCCAGGTTACCCTGTGTTAGCGCACATTACCCTGTGTTAGCACACCTCAACTCTCAAACTCAAAGATGACACTCCTGGGTATTTTCATTTAAAATATTTTTCAGGTAAAAATATATAACATAAATGATCTAACAACCCTTAATGTGCCTTTGTCTTCATGTCTGCTGTTTCCAACGTACTGATCTTTCAAGGCAGCACAGTCATCTCTTTAAGATCCTAGAATCCAAATGAAAAACAAACAAACCTAAGCCGAGCAGTAGTGGCACATGCCTTTAGTCCCAGCACAAGGCTACACAGAGAAACTCTGTCTCAAAAAATAAAAAAACAATCAAACAAACAAACAAAAAAACAAAACAAAACAAAACAAAAAACCTTGAATTCTGTGACAAAGTAGGCTCAACCGGCCCGATGTAGTCACTGTCCAGCCGAGTCAAAGCGTGGGTCACTCTTGGCATTTATACAGCCTTTGGCTCTCTAGTGCGTACTCTTTGATGGGTATACTTGGCTATCTTTAACTCTGGGAAGCTTTCCCATGGAAATTTTATTTTTCCTTCTTTTATGAGAAATTGTATTTTCGTGTTGCTGATGCTGGCAGGCAAGAAGAAAAGACAACTTGGAGAGTCCAGATTTGGTCTAGGTATTAGTTGCAGAGCGAGGTCAGACTCTTAACAACAGCCACTTAGAGAGATGATTTCTCTCAAATGCCTAGCTCACACCAGTGAATTAGACTGTACCCCACATATTGTCTCTGCTGGGATGGCCTGGTTCACTTCACCAAGAAATCCTACCTTGAGCATGTCAAACAGAAGTCATTTTTGGAGGGACTCATCTGAGCATGCAAATTAAGACCTGAAGCACAGATCTGATGTTACCGGCACTGACCATGTATGTCTCTCTTGGGGTGTCTCCTATACGAAGCATTCATTTACTCTGTCTCTGAAGTGACTTGGTTTTGTATATTCTGCTGTATTTTTTTTAACTGCAATGTTCTGATTTGTCCACATCACCAAAGGAGCAACATACAAGATGCACCGGCTGATAACCATCCTGAGATAGGGAAGAGCAAAACCAAATGCTAGGGTGATCTGGGCTCAGGGTTGTGATCATCATGTTTTGTTTCTGAGGCATGGTCTCATATAGCCTGAGTTGGATTCAAACTCCCTGTGTAGCCAAGGATGACCTTGAACTTCTGATCTTCAGCCTCCAACTCCCAAATGCCAGAATTACTGCCATATGGAAATGCTAGTTTACACAGTGCTGGGGATCAAACCAGGGCTTCTTTTTGTTAAGTAGGCTTGCTTCAGATCAAGCCACATCCTCACCCCGAGATTAGGGCTCTCAATGACCTTCCCTTTCACATCTTGCGATAAGGCTGTTCAGGGCCATGACTCTGAAAAGAACTAATCCAAATGGGGCCACATGTTGTGTCATAGTTGCACACCCACCTTTTTATAGCAACTGCATATAAGTATTATAGGACTATGTGGAAATCAGAATTTTCCATAGTGTTCAATATCCCTTAATAAATAGAAAACAGTCTTTAACTTGGCTTTCCAAACGTTATTAATAAGCATGTCCTTAAAATATTATGTAGCACTTCTCTGTGGTATTATTAACAATTCTGTTTTGTTGGAATGGTTCCTGGGAGCTTTATTTTCTTTGGCACAAGTCTCAAAATCTGAACAAGTGGTAAAAAGAATTCAGCCTGGAGTCATGAGTCCACACTGGCTTTCACTTGTGTTGCTAGGATGAGCATCCTTCCGTTGCTATGCAGAGGCGCTTCCGTTGTATTCAATTATTTTCTTGTCAGTGTGTGTGGTGTGTGGGATGGTGTGTGGAGTGCATGCTTCTGAGTGTGTGGGGATGTGCACCTTCGTGCAAATATGTGGAGGCCAAGATGGGACATCCAGTGTCCCTCTCACTGACTCTCTTCCTCATTGCCTCAAGACAGGGTCTCTCTTCCACCTGGCTCTCTTCCACTCACCATCTTAGCTAGGCAGACTAGCCTGTCTCTGCTCCCCCAATGCTGGTGGTACAGGCACACATAGTGATAACCCATCCTTTATGTGGGTGCTAGGAAGTCAAACACAAGTCATCAAGTCTCACAGAAAAAGCATGCTTACCCACTGAGCCAAGTCCCCACAATCATCTTTCTCCATTATAATTGTAATGGAACTGTGACATTTAGTGTCAATGTAAAATCTGCCAAGTCTTAAGAACGTTCTTTATGTTTGGAAACATGTTGATCTGACTGCCATTGATCAAGATGCAGAAATAGAAATATATATATATGTGTATATGTGTGTATATATGTGTATATATTTATACATACATATATATAAATATATATACACATACACATATATATACATCTAAGCACAGTGGCACACACCTGAGATCCCAGCAGTTGAGAGACAGAGGCAGAAGGGTCACTAACAGCCAGATCCACATAGCAAGTTTCATGGCCAGCCAGCCACATTGAATAAGAACATGTCTCAGGAGGGTTGAACTGGAATGGTGGTGTACATCTGTGAACCCAGCACCACAAAGCCACAAGCAGGGGGAATCTGACATTTAAGGTATACAGTGAATTTCAGGCCAGCCTAGACTACATGAGTCTCTGTCTCAAACAAACAAACAAAAAATCCTAAGTCATTAATTTGTGACTGGAAGACTCTTTAAGGGCTGGAGTGGTAGAGTGCTGGCCTAGCCTGCTCGAAGCACGAGCTGTGCTCAATCCCCAGCGGTGATCCCAGCACTTGGGAGCTAGGAACAGGACGATCGAAATCTAGTCCTCCTTGGCTACATAGTGAGTTGGAGGCCAGCTTATCTACATGGACCTGTGGGAGGAGAGGGAGAGAGAGAGGAGAGAGGAGAGAGAGGAGAGAGACTTTTGCTCCTTCTTTAGTCAATGTCTCCTATTATGGAAATGAGGTTTATTGGTCTTTATAGTTCATGGATTCTATCATACCAGGACTTTGGGGTTCTTTGTCTTCAGAAAAAGTAATTGACAATGTTTTATGTAAAAATGTTAGCTATAAAATTTCATGAGTTCCTGTGGGGTCAAAACTGTGAGTGACAGGGCCTGGGAACTTTTGACCACCTGAGGGTATGACCAGGCACACGTGAGCTGTCACTGCTACCTGGAGATTGTTAGTGGTGGGCTCTGTGATTTACAGGCCAAGATGGTTCAACAAAGGACAACCAGAGAGATCCTGCCCAGAAACAAGGGAACTAAGTGTGTGTGTCCCTGAAGGAGGGAGTAGAGAAACACAACCCATGAATACTGCTGAGTGTCAGCTGCGCCATTCCTGTGGCCTTATCTACCATCTCCACAAACACTCTAAGGACAGGTGGCTCAAAATATTACCGTTGCTAAGCTAGTTTTATAGAAGAGAAGTCCCCGCAAAGGCCCTGTTGTAAGCAACATAATCCACCTGTTCCAAGGAAGGATCACATGGTAATTTTATGTTCTTGGTCCCTGCTCTTTAAGTGGTGGTAAAAATACCAACCAGGATACTGGTCGCCTGACCTGTTCTTAAAGCTGGAGGTTAATGCTGTCTGTATGTATTTCTTCTTTGCTTAAATCCCCCAAGCTCTTCTTTTCAGGGTTAGGGAACTTGCAAAGCCCCCAGTGGTGTGCTCTAAGTCACCGCAGCCCTAGGTCTGGCTCCAGAGCCCCACACAGGCTAGTCCTACTTGGCCCTTCTTTCTATAAACTCAAAAAAATCTAAATAACTGACATAATTTTTATGGCCTATTTAGAAGTTAGTTTAGACTATATCTGAATGAACTGGTTATTTAAGAAGTAGTGCTAGGAGGAAGAAACATGCAATTAATTATATAGAATGACCACCACCAAGCAATTGTAAGATTCTACTCAACATTCCCAGTAGTTTCCCTCTCTAGTGAAAATCTAAATTCTAAGATGCTGGCATAGTGACTCATAACTGTAGTCATAGCACTCGGAAGGCTGAGGCAGGAGAAATCACTGGGAGTACTGAGGCCAGCCAGGGCTAAGACCCTGTCTCAGAAACACCAAAAAATAAAGTCTGACTTCTGAAGAAATGAGTCCTAACTGCTCTGGGAAGTGGCCATCGATGTAAACAAACTACCAGGCCCACTGGTGCACAGCTATGGTGTACGTAATGTAGGCTGTGGCTTATACAACATAGCGCACAGACCTGTAGATCACCCCCTAACTTGTAAATGCCTCTGTGCCGCTTAGAATGTCTCTTGGTTTTCTGCCTATAGTCCATGGCTTTAAAAATGGGAGAGACAGCTGTTCCCAGGACAGTGACATTAATTTAGAGAGATTTGTAGAACATTAACTTTCTTTTAAAAGTCTTTGTGCCAGAAAAGAAAAAAGAAAAAAAGTCCATAATCAAACATCTGCTCTCAAAATTAATCTTAATAGGGCTTGAAAGCCTCATTTGGGATTTTTGTGCCGTGTTCTTGCACCACAAGTGAACGTTTGCACTGGGAGCACAGCCGTTGGAGGTCATCAGTGCTCTACTTCTCTTTTTCATTTGCTTAAGTGGCAAGCCATTGTCACGTGACTTTTATAGACGCTGTTCTTTAACTGTAGCCTGAAGACTCTAAGACACCTCAGAGACACATCTCCCTGCCTCAGAAAGGTTTATGTGTTTGTCTGGCTGGACTGGTAAGGTTAAGCCTGCTTCCCTCAGAGCTCCTATGTTGAGATTGCCACTTCAGCTCTCAGCTTCCCAGGCTAGGTGACCTCATCCCAGTCACATGACCTCAACTCCCTGGGTTCTGAGTGCTAAATTGTCTGATTCTACGCCATGACTATAAAATGAGAATAATTGTTCAGGTTACACATATTATAAAAGAAATTATTAAGAAAAGCTTTCTTTGTGCAGGGGCAGTAATTCGGCTGGTAAATCTGAGCTTCAGTCCTCGGAGCCCATAGTTTGGTTTTATTTGTTTTGTTTTATTTTGTTTGGTTTTGTTTAAAGCCATAAAACGGTAGGATTGGCAATCCAGCTCAGTGTGTAAAGGCATCTGCCACCCACCGGATGATCTGAGCTGAGTTTGACCTCCGTGACCCACTCCGTGGAAGAACAGAGGTGACTTGAGAAAGTCGTCCTTTGACTTAAACAAAGCCCCTGAGGAACAACACCTGCATGTGTGCACTCACGGGCATATGGAGGAGGCGGGGAGAGGAAGCCAGGGAAGAAGGAAGAACACTTGAAAAAGACCCCAAGTTTGCAAGTAGACCGTACCTCTAAACATCCTGATGCTCCACACAGATCCCACTCAAGGAATGAGGGAAACCCTCTTGCCAATCTGGCAGTTTCCCCAAGACCTAGGCAGCACCCAGCAGGGAAGGGAACCCCAGGTTCCCAAGTCAGGACTTACCTCTTTGAGATCCCTCCAGACAAACTCGCCCTTTGGCAAGCTCTGCTATGTCTTTAAACAGACCCAACTCAAATCCTGAAGAAGGCAAAAATCCGCCCTGCTCCAGTGCCCTGTCCACTGAACACTACTCGGTCCCCCGCAATGCCTACAGTCTCAGTTCCTACTGTTGTCAATGGGCACCCAAGGCACCTGGCCCTGATGATAGCTCCCATTCAGTCTGGATACCCCAGCATACCAGCTACGTCTCCTGTCATGTCCGCCTTTCAAAGGTAGCTTGCCAAGGACCACTGAGTTCTAGTCTCTAGTCCCTAAGACACAGAGACCCCCTCCCAGGACAACTTGAGCACTCACTCCATCAGGAACCAGAGTCTGGGTACAAGTGAGTTGTTCCTGTAGTCGGTGAGTACAGAAGTAACTGGTCAAGAGGCCAGACTCTACAACAGCATATCAAAGCATGGCCAAGTCATTGTGAAGGCTGAGTTAATGCCAAGGGCTCAGGTACCAAAGCCAGGACATGAACCAGGTGCAGGTGTGAGAGGCCAGTGAGGAGCAGCAGACCTTAAAACCAAACCAAGCCAGGCAGAATGATACACACTAATGATCCTTGTACGGGGAGGACTAGATAGAAGTAGGTGCATGGGGCCAGCCTGAGCTACATTAGCAAAACTGTGTTTCAAAAAAAAAAAAAAATGTCAAGGATGTTCTGTTTCTCCCAGTGCTTCGATCGCATGTGTTCTGAGTGGAGATCCAGGGAAAATGCAGTTTAACAAGGTAATCCATCTAGTCTTTCATTTGACCCGTGATCCTACTTAATATAATATTTGTATTAATTCTTTGAAAATTTCATACATGCTTACAAAGTATTTTGATCATATTTATCCCCCTACCCCCAACTCCTCTTCCTAACTCCCTCCAGAGCCACCATTTTCCTCCCCATCCCCCAACTTCCCATGCACCGATGACTTTAAACAAACAAAACCCAGATCAGGTAAGATGGTTCAGATCAATGCCAAACCTGAGGGCTCCGTTCCCAGGAAAGAAGGAAAGAGATGGCTTGTGTAAGTTGTCCTCTGCACATGCATTATGGGATGCATAATAACCGTCATTTTTTTTTTTGTTAATGTAGTTGGGTGTGGTAGTAAACACCTGCAACTCCAGATCATGGAAGGTAGAGGCAGATAGGTCAAGAGTTCGAGGTCATCCTTGGCTAGGTTGTGAGTTCCAGGCCCAGCTGGGCTACATGAGACACTGTCTCTGAAAAAATAAAAATCTGAATATAGATAAAGGATTTCTCCAAAGGTGGCTTTAAAATCAACAGATACGTGCTAGACCAGTGCCTCTGGCATTGACTGCTGGCTTACTGCTAAATGCAAACAGCCTTTCTGGGGTCTCAGAGGGATTTCCATCCAGCCCAAGTGACATTGTCTTATTTAAGGTTCATCTCAGCCCACAGGACGAGACGATTGTTCCCACGATTATCCCCACACTGCAAGGGCTAAGATAAGTGGGGGGGGGGCAAAATACACACACACACACACACACACACACACACACACACACACACAAGTGTGCAGCCTACTCTGCTTGTGTTCTCCAGTTAGTATTTCTGCTGCACGGCCTGGGCTTGGGAAATTTTAACAGATCGTTAGGCATTTCATGTGTTCCAATAAATCTAGAGCTGAATCCTAACTGAGTCAGTACTAAATCAATGAAAACATTTGGCACCAGAGACTTCTTCAACCCCCCAGCCCCATCTCCAGCCCTACCCCAGAGCCTGCCTTCCTCTCCCCTTCACTGGGTTTCGGGTGGGATCAGTCTTGCCAGCTGCTGCCCACTATGTGCCAAGTCACGGGAGGTCTGTAACAGGTACAGAAAAAAGTAGACAAGAAAGATTAGTTTCTCCCCTCTGTGCTGGGGAGGGGGGGCGGGGAGGGGACGGGCAGCCCAAAGAGATTCAATTCAGGGAAGGCCTAATCAGTTTGGTTTCAAGTCCACTGTTCAGCAAAGCCCCTGAATGCTAATTGGAACGTAGCCTTGGAAACCAGAGCCTGGTACCCAGCGAATGTTGTACAAATGTGGCTGGACCTTGGAAGGGCACAGCCAGGGCAGCATTTCACAGGCTCCAGGCGCTTTGCTGTGGGAGATTTTATTTTCCACATTTATCTCTGTAAACCCTCTCTGTTGGCTGTCACCAACTGAATATGTCAAAGTCCCCGGAATATGGGATATGGTTTATCCATTGCTGTGTCATCTCCCAGTTCTTAGATCCTGAGAAGGAAGGGACCAATATTCCTAAAATGTGGAAGCCAGGGACAGCTCCCTTTCTCACAAAACAGAATGCCTGCAAAGCTGAAGTGTCTCAGGTGATGGGGGAGGGGACTGCCCCTCCATGGCTGCGTGGATAATTGTGTGGTTATGAGAAAGTGTAGTATTCCGTGGCTCTCAGTGTCTATCACTGTGCAAAGCTTATGCTGCGTGTCCTTTTATGAGTCTGAGCAGGTTCCTCAAATTTCACCTCAGTAACATGACAGAAATCATTTAGGATCCTGGGGAGAAAAAATTGGTTGGTCTCAAGAATTATGAAACCATTTTCTGCTTGACCCCAGAATCCTGAGGGAGTCAGGCTGCTCCTCCTTAGGGAAAAAAAAAAAAGAAAAAGAAAAAAATGTGGTAAACTGCAGCTCCAGGAGGGGAGACTTCCGCTGCCACCGAGGCTCAGAGATACACACTCTGAATGAGAGAAGAGTCTTTTCTATTCACAGCAATTCTGTGCTGAATAGAGATTATGTAAGTGCTTGAAAATAGCTGTTTTAAAAGACAACGGCAGATTAAAACTTCCTGACTTTGACATCTCATAATACTGAGTTGTTTATGAAAATAAGATTATGCTGTGCCCATTAGCATTTGGCACTTATATAAGGTTTCAGTTCTTGTATTTGGTACTGAAAACACACAAACTACTCTGTCTCCCCCAGTGTCTTAGTTTCCTATTACATCATATTTTGAGACAGGGTCTTACTATGCAGTCCAAACTTACCTCTATATGAAAAGCCTAGGGTTGCCTAAAACTAGTCATTCCCCTGCCTCAGACTCTCAGTTGTGAAATGCCTGGAATGTCCCACTCCCCCTAGCTCTGCCACTTTAAAATTTAATTGGCTTCTAATTCCTCTTCATAGGTATGTAGCTATATATCAGTGTTTACAAGTATTAATATGAAGAAGAGAGGTCTCAGTGCTTAAGAGCACTCCCTGCTCTCTCAGAGGACCGAGTTCAATTCGTATCACCCATCAAGCAGATCACAATTGACTATAAATCCAGATTTAAGGAAACTTACATTAGCAGACACCCACACACCTATTGCGTATGCCAAACAGATACCCATCCATTCACATAAATAAAATGAAAGGTAAAAATATGTTAAATGGGGTGGTTTGGATGAGAATGGCCCCCATAGGCTCTCGTGTCTAAATGTGCGGTTCCCACAGGGTAAACCAGTCAGGAAGGGTGAAGAGGTGTGACCTTCTTAGAGGAAGTGTGTCACTGGGGGTGGGCTCTGGGCTTTCAAAAGCTCTCAGCACTCTCTCTCTGCCCACTGCCTGGGGATATAAGTTCTCAGCTACTGCTCCAGCACCACGCCTGCCTGCCTGCTGCCATGCTCCCACCATGATGACCATGGACCAACCCTCTGAAACTGTAAGCCAGCTCCCATTAAATGCTTTCCTTTATAAGTTGCCCTGATCATGGTGTCTCTTCGCAGCAATCAAACAGCAACCAAGGCATTAAAAATAAGAGTGTAATAGCATACACATCTCAAGTTTTGTTGTATACATCAGTCCAATTGGTTTTAAGCCCTCTGAGAATATCATCTGTGGGATCAGCGTTAGTTACCTTCTTATCGTTGTGACCAAATACCTGACAAGAAGCAACTTAAGAAATGAAGGGGTCTGGAGAGATGGCTCAGCAGTTAGGAGCACTGACTGTTCTTCCATAGGTCCTAAGTTCAATTCCCAACAACCACATGGTGGCTCACAACCATCTGTAATGGGATCTGACGCCCTCTTTTGGTGTGTCTGAAGACAGCTACAATGTACTCATATACATTGAATAAATACATAATTCTTAAAGAGAGAGAGAGGAAGGGTTTATTTTGGCTCAGAGCTTGAGGACACAGGCCATGGCAGCAGGCATGTGAAGCAGCTGGCCACACTGTGTTGAGAGGCAGATAGATGAATGCTGGAGCTCAGTTCCTTTTTACTCAATCCAGCCCCCACCCCAGGGGTGGTACTGCCGATGCTTAGAGTTGGCCTTCCTTTCTCAGCAGGATCCTGCTGGAAACATCCCAAAAGATGACATCACAAGTACATTTCCACCGTGATTCTCAGTCACATCGATAAAGATGAGCGGCCACAGTGACAGGAAGTCCCCCTCTTGTACCCTGGGGTCCTGCCATTTAAATTTGTTAGGCCTCTGAGCTGGGAATTGCATGATGGATAGCAGAAAGTGAGGGTATGCGCCTCCCTTGACTTGGAAAGGGTATCATTTCTGTCGGCTCATCAGCCTTGATATTCACAGAACAAGCAGGATTCTAGGTGCCCTCTACCCCTGCATCTGACAGTGCACGGGTCACAAATGGCTTTTGTTGGGGGGGGGGGGCAGTGCTCAAAAAAGTCTAATAACTCTCTCTCTCTCTCTCTCTCTCTCTCTCTCTCTCTCTCTCTCTCTCTACTTAGTGGTTTTGGTTTGCCATGTCCACAAAAGTTAATTTTCCTATCCACTGAACAACTTTTTCTCACGATTCCCATTAGTCGAGACCGGGTTTCTCTCTTATCCAGAGCCTTGGACATGAATATGGGCCTCTGGACCTTTGTTTCCTGATGGCTTTGCAGTGAGAGTTCTAAACATGCAGGTCCCGCCCAACAGACTGTGTGTTCCCCAGAAGATCACCCCCTGATCCAGGGCCTTCAAAAAAGGCTCCCGATGCATGGCTGTGCCTCTGGCACCCTGTTGGAGAGCCTTGAACCCCTGACGATCCCAGCCAGCTCCAGTCTCAGGAAAGCTCCCATCTTCTGTCTCCTACAGGGTCCTGTGGCATCCACAGCGTCAGCATTTTCCATCCTCTCCTCTGGGCCTGGTCTCCCCCCACCACCTCCACCACCACCTCCTCCTGGGCCACCTCCACCTCTTGAGAACGAGGGTAAAAAGGAGGAGCCCTCCCCTTCTCGCTCAGCTTTATTTGCCCAGCTTAATCAGGGAGAAGCCATCACTAAAGGTAAGAAAACAAATCCTGGAAGCCAATTCCCTTTCCCTTTGGCTCTAGGCATATGCATTCTCCATGGCCTCAAGGAAATGTACCCCATCCGCCACCATCCTTAGGATGCAGGGAGAAGGAGCTGCCTCTTGAGGTGGGAGCCTGGGTGCTTTCCAGTGCCAGGAACAGGGGCTTCATTGGGCTGCAATGCAAACCAGTGAGAACTCAGAGACTCCGGGTTCTCAGTTGCCCAATGAGTGGCGCCTCCTCAGCCCCAGGGCTCCGCCACCAATCTCCAAAACTAAGTCATCCAGATCAAATGAAATAGAAGTGGCAAACAGTACCTCTATCCTACTTCTTGGAAGCTCTATCATTGAACTACCTTTGTCTTCATAGGGCAAGTAGTTGATTATTTTAATACAAATGTTTAACATTTATCAGGATCAAAAGTATATTCAGGCTAGACGATCTAGTCATGTAGCCAAAAGGGCTGTTGCGGGTATTTTTGTTTTGCACATTTAATAGGATTGAGGGTGTAGAGGTTGCTCTACGTGGGGCTGGAAGCTAAGAACTCAAACCTTCAAATTTACTCCTGGCTCAGACCTATGGTGCCATCCCTCTGAAACTCACTTGCAAAGTAAAGGAATGGACTTCTGACTCTAAAGCTGATTTCAAATTCTGAGAAGTACTATCTGGGGGTGGCATAGCATTCTAAACCATACCTAATAAGTGATTTGGCTGTGAGTCAACCAGGAAGTCTTTGGGGGGCTTAGATAGCTTGAGTAATTGTAGGGCTTTTTGTTTGCTTTTTGCACAGTAGGTGTGTCGTCTCTTTAAAAACAGGGTACGTCACTGTTTATTATTTTTCTCATGACCGTGACAAAATTCCTCACAAAAGCAACTCAAGGAATGATCTGCCTTGGCTCACAGTTTGAGAGGACACAGTCTACCTATAGGGAAAAGTACAGGACTACTTGCTCCCATCATAGTAGGTCAAGAAGCAGAGGGCATGGACACTGGTACCCAGTTCACGCTCTCACCCCTAATAGGGGTGAGTCTTCTCTGCTCAGTGACACATCTATGCAAGAGTTGTGTCTCCTAGGTGGCTCCAAACCCAGCTGAGTTGACCCCTCATCTTCTCACTTCTTGGTAAAACAGGAATCAGACAAGAAGTGGACAGGAAGTGTGGCCAAGCTATGGGATTTCAGGACCTGCAACCAGTGATCTACTTTTTCCAGCAAGGATTCACCTCAAACTTTTGATCAAATCTAAAGGTTCTACAACCCTGCAGAGGAGTCTCTTGATCTAGAGACCAAGTTTTCCTCGGGCCTTGAGGGATATTTATATCCAAAAAACAATGATCTTTAAATACACACACACACACACACACACACACACACACACACACACACACACGTTTCTTTCAATCTAAACTTACACAGGATTCAGCCTCTGCATAACGACCTTGAACAACCGTTCTTACACACTTTACCAAAAGTTCTTGTGTACTTTGCATGGTGGGCGTTGCCCTTCTCGTTAGATGGGATGATTCGTACCTACATTGTGCCACCTTCTGTTTTAGTTTCTTTTCTGTTGCTGTGACAGCAGGGACTTCAAGGAAGAAGGGCTTCCAATCCCAGGTTACAGTCCATCATTGTGGGAAAGTCAAGGCAGAGCACCTGAAGCAATTAGTCACATCAGAGTCAAGAGCAGAGAGAAAGTGAACACATGCATGCTTAGTGTTCAGCTAGCTTTTCTCTACTCTTATATAGTCCAAGGTCCACAATCAGGGAATGGTGCTGCCCATTTTTAAGCTGTGCTCATACCAATCAAGACAATCAAGACAATCTCCACGGGCGGTGGTGGCGCACGCCTTTAATCCCAGCACTTGGGAGGCAGAGGCAGGCGGATTTCTGAGTTCGAGGCCAGCCTACTCTACAGAGTGAGTTCCAGGACAGCCAGGGTTACACAGAGAAACCCTGTCTTGGGAAAAAAAGAAAAAAGGCAATCCCCTAAAGACATGGCCACAGGCCAGCCTGACCTAGACACTTTCTTATTGAGATTCTCTTCCCAGGTGATCCTAGCTTAGGGTAAATTGACAATTAAAACTGTTCTGCCTTCCTAGGGCTCCGGCATGTCACAGACGACAAGAAGACCCACAAGAACCCCAGCCTGAGGGCTCAAGGACAAATTCAATCTCCAACCAAAACCCACACGCCAAGCCCCACATCTCCCAAATCGAATTCTCCTCAGAAACATGCTCCAGTGCTGGAGCTGGAGGGGAGGAAATGGAGAGTGGTGAGTGGAATTCTGTAATGTTTACTCTGATACACTCCACTAAAACCAACTTCTAAACACATCAAACCGCTTCTGAAAGACATGGGAATTTCCAAGTGAAATAGTAAGGTGCAAAAATGACGCCAAAATGAAGAAACCAGGCACTTCTGCAGACTCTCGTACATTTTTTTTTAAAGTAGCTCCTGTAGCTCTCTTTCCTTCTACTTTTTAGAACTATTTTTGGTTTGGTTTGGTTTGGTTTGGTTTGGTTTGGTTTGGTTTGGTTTGGTTTGGTTTGGTTTGGTTTGGTTTTTGAGACAGTGAGCTTGTTCTGTAGATCAGACTGTCCTCAAACTCAGAGATCTGCCTGACTCTGCCTCCCGAGTGCTAGGATTAAAGGTGTGTGGCACCACCTTGTTTAAAAATATTTTTAAACTGTGGTAAAAATACACATAACATTCACCAGTAACAATTGTTGCAGTAAATCTTTAATCTTAAACTGGGGTTTCTACTCTGCCTTCTGTCATTCAGTTCCCAGATAAAAGACACAGAACCTTCATGTTTATAAGCCTCACTCGGCATGGGAGCTGGGCAGATGTCTGTCCTCTATGCTATCATGTCTACTTCGCTATAGAAGGCCCAGAGTTATAACTTCCCATGTTCCTCATGGGCTACTCTCAACTCCAGCTGGCCAGGCCTCATGACCATGTTTTCATAACTCACCTACCCATGGTGACTTCTCCTCTCTCTACCTTCTCCCCGCTGTGATCTCCTGCCTCAGACCCCAAGCCCTGGGACCAAAAAAAAAAACGCTGCTTATCTCCTGCCCAGCTACAGGCTGTAGGCAGTTTTATTCACCAATGACGGATAACTTGGGGGGTGGGGGGGCGAGGTTGCATAGCATCACTTGGGTCTATATGTGGATTTCTCTCATCCCTGGGGCAACCAGGACTTGGGGGCCAGTATTTCACTTACGATACATAGCAAAAGACCAAACCTCAGCAAAGCATCTTTAAGTGCACATCCCTGTGGTGCTGGATGTGTTTACACTGTTGGGTTTCCGGCCCTGGCGTTCACTGCAGGACACTCTTTATCTTGCAGAACTCAAGCTGTTAGACATGGTTCCTTTCCCTCTCGCCCCCCCCCCCGCCCCCCCAGTCCCTAGCCACTGACAGTGCGCTTCCTTTCTGTGAGCCTGATTACTGATGTCCAAACTTTTAAGCAGGTGGGGAAGAAGCCATCAACCAGTGCTCCCGGGACTCTGTGCCTTTTGGTGATGGACTGATAGTTTTGTTCATAACCCGAAGCCACTGCTGTGCCACCCACCATTCTCAGGGTTAATTATATAAGTGTGCCAGGAATGCTTTGAATATCGATGATAACTGGAGTCCCCTACCGAATCAGAGAGCTGTATCAAAGATTAAGGAACAAAGTCCCTGGAAAGGTTGCCAAGGCCTGAAAAGACACCGGAGCTTGAAGCACTGTTCAGACCCCCAGCTGTCCCATCTCCTGATGACCACAGCAGGGCCTGATGCGGCATCAAATGGACTGCCAGCATCCACATGGCAACCAAATGTGCATAGCAACCACATCCCTGCTCCAGCCCTGCTCCTAGCAGGGCCGTTAACATCCAACACTCAGCACTAAGCAAATGGATGCCATTTCCGAGTGTTTCACTCACTCCCATGATTATAGTCGACATCAAAGGCCTGGAGGTTTCTCCATAAGGAGAATGTTCCGGAAGACAGCATGCTGAAAGGCAACAATTCTGTTGAAGCCTCTGGCAAGGTCAGCAGTCAGTGGGTTCGGCCCTTCTTTCTGTTCATGTTTAATGTACATGTCTGTTTTACCTTTAGGAATACCAAGAAGACAGGAATGACCTTGTCATCTCAGAGACTGAGCTGAAACAAGTGGCTTACATTTTCAAATGTGACAAATCCACTCTTCAGATAAAGGGAAAAGTAAACTCCATCACTGTCGGTAGGCTAAGCTAAGCCTGTGTGCTCGCTGTGCTGAACTGTGTTGCAGAAACCTGCCCCGTGCATTTACTGGAGCTTTGTTTTTCTCTTTTAGATAACTGCAAGAAGTTTGGCCTGGTGTTTGATCACGTGGTGGGCATTGTGGAAGTGATCAACTCCAAGGACATTCAGATCCAGGTGAGTAGCCTCTAGGGCCCTGCTCTGCCTGAACCATTCATCTTCCTGCAGGGGACAGAGGAAGGGACTCATTCCTTATGTCCACCCAGAAAACATCACATTCTTGATCTTTCTAAACACAACTTCATGGTCTCCTCTCTGGGGAAGCCCGGTCTTTATTCTTGGTCACCATTAGTTGGTCTTGGGTTTTTTCCCCCGTTTTGTACAGCAAACACTGTCTTACTCTCTTGCTCTCAAGGACAGCTACCAAGCTGGGGACACAGCTCGGTGGCCCAGTGCAGACAGTCAGAAGGCTCTGGGTTCTGTCCAGCATGAAACGTGAAAGCAAAGCCAGCACGCAGTAGTCACAGTTCTAAAGACCTACGTACTACCTGAACACTATAGGCAGCTGGTAAATGTTGCTGAGCACTTGTGGAGATGAATCAGCTACTATAAGAATAAAGAATATTGCAAAACTAGGAAAATAACATCCCCGTGCTAAAAAGAATTTCCCCCATGGAGAAAAATGGCCCTAAGGGAGAAAGGGAGTGGTATACAGAATTAATGAGATAATCAGAAAAAAAAAGCCAGGGAGTAAATAGGATCAGAATTGAATTTTCAGAAACAAGAGAAGGTCTGTACTCCTTCAGTAATTTTGATTTTGTCGAATAGGCTTTTACAACATACAAAGATCCAAAGGACTTCTGACTTTGGGACGAGGCCAACTCCTCTCATTGGTTCTGCTATTTGCCTAGTGTTAATTACCCTTTACAATCTGGTATTTCCTCATGTGATTGACAAAATTAGATTTCAGTTATGTAAATCTTTCTCTTTCCTGGGTGTCTCTCCATTCACACGTTTAATTAGAACTCACTTAATTGTATATATTACATTTGTCTATTTACCTTGTCATTTTAAGACGTTGGTTCTGTTTATGCCCACTGTGTGGAAACAGCCCTGATTGGGGATCCTGAATCCTGGATGAGAATGCCAGCTCTACACATACACATCTCATAATCCCAGGAAAGGGGACAGTACACTGTGACCAGATAAAGAGTAGCTCTTAAAAACCTACAGCAAATGGCACATTTCATCTGGAAGGATTGCTGTTGACACCAGAGCAGGAACTTTCTTCCTGTCCTGACTTCTGTTCAGTAATGCATTAAAGGTTCTAACTCCTGCAGTGAGATAAGAAAAATAACGAAAATAAATAAAATTGAAAAGGAAGAGGTAAAAATGTCTTTATATGACAGGGAAATGGTTGTTTTTTATATAAAGGCCAAGAGACAGCAATAAACTATATAGCAAGACAGTTAGGTAAGTATACTATATAGCAAGACAGT
>JADRCD010221803.1:0-11581 GCA_019843815.1 Montemys delectorum | reverse complement strand
TCTTGTGAATCAGAATGTGCGTGGTAGTGAGATCGTAAGTGCATCCAGTGCCTGATCGGGTTTGATGGTGGTCAGTAGCTAAGTATGTTGGCTGCTCTGCTCCCTGGCGCTGTCATTCCAGGCCTGCCGCTGAACCTCTCAGACCCCTGCTCCCTGAGGACGGCACCTCAGCAGCCCTGAGCTCAGTAGGCCTTCAGAGGTTGCCTGAGTTTGTTCATGTCTGGTTCTCCTAAGAATGCCTAACTTGAGGCTCTGAGTGTGGCTCAAGTGCAGTGTTTGCCTGCCATGAATGGGACCCTGGGTTCTACATTAACCCATAGCACATACCTGTAATCCCAAAACTCAGAAGACAGAGACAGAAGGATCAGAGGTTTGAGATCAGCTTCAGTTAAGTACAAAGTGAGTTCAAAGCTAGCCTGAGTACTTGAGGTCTGTCTCAAAAAAGCAAGCCTGGTTCTTCATAAACACTAATGACAAGGATGTTGCCAGCATGAAGTCACAGACCATTCTGGTCTGCCTGTCACTTGGCCCTCTCTATGATACAGATTGGGATCTGATACAATTTTTTTCACCCATCACATGACACCCATGATCCTTCAACCTGTCTGCAGAGCATACCCCGTAAACAACTGTCCTTCTCAACTTCTTCCAGAGAGAGTTTCCCATTCCTGAGCAGTTCAAGACAATATGGGATGGATCCAAGCTGGTCACCGAACCTGCAGAAATCATGGCCTGACATCCAAGAGCTATCCTTCCCCAGGTCTCCTCTAGCAAACAGAAGCAAGCAGCTAATAGGAGCTAGACTTCACCATAGCCCCTGCGTCCGTGGCAGCATCCTGCAGTTCTGTGGCGTGGAAAACGGTGTCTTTCCTGGTTGGGCTTTAATGGGCATTTTGAAATATTTAACATTTGATCATGATTTGTGTGTGATTTTACTTCCACATGTAAGAATTCTGTCCCCATCATATCATGAACTCTGTAGCTGATAAGGAAAATCTGTATTTCTTCCTTTCAGGGTAATTGCTAGTTGACAAAATGAAGCCTTAGACAATCTATGTATGTTTTTACCTTTTAGACAACTTTAACATGATGGAATAGTCTTGTGCCCTGAAGAATACGGCTCTATTTTTTAATTTTTATATGTTCACCTTTATTAGCGTGGACATCCAGTCAGCATGAATGCATTCTTCAATCCATGTTTTTACAAATACACATATGAACAAAGAGGAAACTTCTAAGGAAACACAATATACCCTTTATAGTTACTGAAAAACAAAAGAAATCTTAACTCTTCATCTTAAATATTTTTCTCCCGAGTAACTCTGAAAATTCTTATTTTGCATATTGTCTGCATATTCTAAGACAAAGCGCAGTAGCGGGGAGGGGTGGGGTAAGGTGGGGACTCTGTCCTCAATTTTTGCTTTGTAATACCTCATGGTTCTGTTCCAAGAAGAGCTCTACCTTTGCTTTCCAGTTCTGAAGTCGCCCTTACTATCAGAAAACCCCATACAGGTCTCTAATGCTTATTAGGCATGAGTCCCTTTTCCATTGGCCAGGCTAACCAATGCCAACAGCCTCAAAGACAAACGCCCAAGAGCCAGACTGTTGCTTCTCGAATCAGCTGCTTGGCTCTGGTTGGGCTTTCTAGTCTTGAAAGTACATACTCTTCTAGGAGAACAACAGTGCTCTCCATTTCTCTTCTCTGCACATGGCTGAGAACTCTGCAGCTTTTTGGGTCGTGTGTAACGAAGCATAGCGCTAAGCTTTAGGAGCCAATGGAAGCATCTGGATCGTGCCTATGAATGCCTCGCCGGCTACCACTTTCAGTGTTTGAATAGCTTGTATATCCATATAGTATTCACATCACTGATGTTTGTGTATTGAAGTTTTGCTACAAAAGTTCTGTCCTTATGAACAATGTTGTGGCTTTAGTAAGTATAATTTTTGAACAGTAAAGTTATACTAAGTAAAAACTAATTGTTTAAATACTGAGATGAATTCTGGTTTGGTTTTTTTTGGGGGGGGGTTTGTATTTGTTTTGTTCTGTTTTATCTTTTGCTTCTTGTTTGTTTGTTTGTTGATTTGTTTGCAGTCAGCCAGAGATTCAAAGTGAGACACTATGTAGAAAAAAAAAAAAAAAAGTTACAGGGCCGGAGAGATGGCTCAGCAGTTGGGAGGTGCTTAATGCCAAGTCTGACAACCTGAGTGTGATCTCCAGGAACCACATGGCAGAAGGAGAGAAGTGATCTACACAAGACGTCCTCTGACCTCTACATGCACATCATGAATGCACATGTCAACACACAAGATTTTTTAAAAAATTTAAACTTTAAAAAAAATGTGAAAATGGAGCTGGAGACTCGAGCAATTAAGAGCTCGGCTGTTCTTGTAGAGGGCCCAGGTTCAATTCCATCACCTACCTGGCAGCTCATGACCATCTCCTCCAATTCCAAGGGATCTGACATCCTCATGGGCACCTGCATGCATGTGGTGCACTTGCACACTCGGTCACACACATACACATCAAGTTATATTTTAAAAGTCAAAATTAAAATTGCCATCAGATTATATTGCATATTTGCATGATAGTGGCCTTATGTAACCAGGGATTTTGTTTTGTTTTTAAATTAAAAAATAAGACTAGAGGGCTGGAGAGATGGCTCAGCTGTTAAGAGTACTAACTGCTCTTCCAGAGGTCCTGAGTTCAATTCCCAGCAACCACCTGGTGGTTCACAACCATCTGTAATGGGATCTGATGCCCTCTTCTGGTGTGTCTGAAGACAGCTACAGTGTACTCACATAAAATGAATAAATCTCTTAAAAAATTAAAGTAAAATAAAAAAATAAAACTGTACATTAAATGAACAAATCTTTTTTAAAAATAAAATAAATAAAACTAGAAGGAAAGAAAATAAGTTGCAGAAAGTCAAGTGCCACAGGCTCCCACATCTCTTTAGTATTTCAGGATGAAGATAAAATCACACAGGCAGTCTTCTCTGTATTCCTCTGCTGGCTAACCCTGCCCACAACCCAGCTCAATCCCAGGCTAACCCTGCCCACAACCCAGCTCAATCCCCGGCTAACCCTGCCCACAACCCAGCTCAATCCCCGGCTAACCCTGCCCACAACCCAGCTCAATCCCTTCTGAGAGTCTTGTCTTTCACGTGCCTGTGGAAATGACAGGGAATGCACACCATGTAGTTTATCCCTTCACTCATCAGCTTCCTAGAACCATGACTCTGCCTCACCGTTTTCAAAGAGGCGAAAGCTGGGATCCAGGGCCATGAGCCCCTTGTCCAGAGAGAAGCAACAGCAGGTCAGGTAAAGGCTGTAGCAGCTCACTCTAATGACTGTAGTTCCCTTAGTCTAGCATCTCCATGAAGTACTTGATCATCACATCCAGCGGTTCCTTTCCGATCATCAGTGAAGTTCCAGACACTGCCTTTTCCTGGTTGAACTCCTTTTTATGTGCTAAGTATCTCTGCACCCTCCCCCTACCCCATCTCTACCTCTTTAGCTCCTCAGTGTTAATCGCCTTCAGTTCATTGCCTGCATGGATGACGCTCAAACCTACCTGCATCTGAACCCATCTCCCCAGTTCCTGATTCTCCATGGCCGTAGATTATTTCCATCTACTTTTCCCAACTTCTCACTATGGCTGAAGTCACACACATTTTCCACATGAAATCCAGTGTTCTTCAGCTACCTGCCAAGTTTAAGGCCCTGTCTTAGTCACTTGTTGCTCTATTTAAATACCTAATAAGAGCACTTACGAAAATGGATGGATTTATTTTGGCTTACAGTTTTAAGGGATATGGTCTACCTCAGTGGGGAAGACATGATAGCGGGAACATGAGGTCACTTGTAAAATAAATTTAATTATACCAATCCCGGTCTTAGCTTTCAAATGAATGAGACTTAGACCATGACTTATTTATGTAGCTTTGCGCAGTTACTGGAGGGAATTACCCGTAATTTATCTTTCTTTAAGCTAAACTGTCTACTTCCCCAGCTATGCCCCCCCCCAAATACTTGCTGTCTGAGTCTTCCTGTGTTATTTCTGCTCTGCCAACCTGCCCTTAGGATTCATTTCACTTGGACACATGCTCCTGGTCCATCATATCTAGTGGTGGGTGACCTCTTTCCTCCTTCCTCCCCCAAGATCCTTCTCTCTCTCCCTTTCTTCTTGGGGTCCCTTCCTGCGAACCCCAGCCTGGTCACCCAAGCCCTGCCTATCTCTGTTCTCCTCAGTAATTGGCTATCAGCAGTTATATTTAACCAATACTTTTAAATTGGGGAGCAAGATTTACTCAACAAAGGCTGGTGTACAAGGGAATTTGCTGGTCTTGGGGCAGCCAAGTCTTAGGATACAGAATGTAGCATTTGAATACATTAGCAACACCAGACCAACCCCCAACAGTAGCTAGGCACATTGCACAGAAGGAGACAGGAAATGGAGTCCGGCTGTCACACCTCAAGGCCAGTGACCCACATCCCCTAGCAAGGCTCCGCCTCCTAAGGAGGTTCCATTACCTTCAAAAACATCTCCTGCCAGAGACCAAGTGTTCAAACACAGGAATCCGTCAGGGGCATTGCACACTGATGCCACAACGGGGCCTCTCGTACTTCCTGTCATAGATTTATAGCTACCCATTTCCTGTGGTAGGACACATGGATAGAAAGAGAAAATAGAGGAGACCATAGTTCAGTCTTCGTTTCCAGTACAATGTTTGAGATGGTCTTTGTAGCCCAGGCTGAACTGTAACTTGCTAGGTAGCCCAGGCTGGCCTTTAAATCACCAGAAATCTCTCACCACAGCCTTGGGGATGCTGAGGCTATGGGCATGAGCCATCATGGCCGGCTCAGGGTTCCATTTTAGACATGTGGTTGCAGGATGTCTGTGGTGTAGAACTGAAACTGTCAACTAATAGATATGCAGATCTGCCACCCTCTCTGACACTAACACCCTAGGAATTATTTCATAAGCTAAAGAGAACCTCATTAAACATGCTCATTACAAAGAACTTATTTTAAAACGTGGGTACTGTCTGTACCTACCACCGTGGGTACAGAGGCAGTTTTGACAGACTGGTTTTATGTTAGCCCTACTGAGCACATTTCAGTATTTCTATGTGTAAGGCAGCTGCTGTCTGCTCTACATGTAGATGAGAAACCAGCTCGAATCACCCCACCGATGTTCACCCCAATTGCCCCAAATTGTTCCTCTGTTTGTTTAGTAACTTGGCACAGAACATACAACGAACCAAAGGTAATGTTTGCTGAAAAGAGTTTGTGTTCAGGTTTCGCTCTCACACAAAGTCTGATTTCATAGTTAAAGATAAGTTTTTGCCTAAAGCTGCAACTTTAGATATTTGGGGTCTAAGTCCACTTTCTTTCTTTTAGTATACTGCAATTTAGAAGCAGGACACAGTGACACAGAGCTGGGATCCCAGCCATTGGAAGGTAGAAGCAAGGGAATCAGGCTTTCAAGGTCATAGTCATCTCCAAAGTGAGCCCAAGGTCATCCAGGGCTAAAGAAGACTAAGTCTCAAAACAACAGTCAAACCAAAAACCTCTTTTAGGACCATCAGTAGTCATTCTAAAGTGATGTCCCATATGACACAAAGAACCAAATGAAAGGGACCATCAGTAATCATTTTAAAGTGATGTCCCATATGACTCAAAGAACCAAATGAAAGGTAAATCCCTTATTAAGGCATAATGCCAATTTTTAGATTCCATTTGCCAACATCACAGAAAAAAATCTTTGAAAAAAAAAACCAGCAGATGCTGAGAAGGTAGCTCAGTGGTAGAGTGCTTGGCGCCTGGCATGAACCCTGGATTCCAACTCCATTAAACAGAGAACATGGCTGAGCTTAGGAGCAAAGGTCAGGAGGATCAAAAGTTCAAAGCTATCCTTGGCTACTTGGCAAGTTTGCAGCCAGCCTGGGCACATGAGAGCTTATCTATGAATGAATGAATGAATGAATGAACGAATGAATGAATAATAAATAAAGTCAGATGGTAATTCCCTGAGAGTAATAATTCATTCTGGCAGCTAGACAGAAACTATGTCTTTTAAAAATATTTCTAATGATAACCTTACGAACTGATGAGTTTTACTGGAAAGTCTGTCTATGAATATAACAATTGCGTAGAGTTGATTAGGAAGCGCAAGATCACAGTCATGTCCACAAACAATGAACAAAGTGCCTTGCCCTACAGGGCTGACACTAGCAACACGGGCCCTTGCGCAGCCTGCCCTGCCTGCGGCTGTCCTGCCTCCCACATTTTGATCAAGTTTCAAAATTGTGACACAATGCCAGAGTTGGGGGTTAGGGGGAGGGTCAGAGACTATCAGTGCCAGGAACATGACTGCTTTCTGCAATCAAGTTCAATAAATCAATCTTCTGCGGAGCGTTTAGAGACCTCTCTCCATGGCATCACTACAGGAAGGGGAGGCGTTGTAAGAACTTGACAAGAGCTGTGGACCGAATACTTCAGAGAAAAGACCTCAGCACTAAGGTGCTGAGGTAGGAAAACGCTGAGGTTGAGGCCGGCCTGAGCTACAATGAGAGATCTTGCCTCGAAATAGCAAAGAAAGGGCAGGCTGCATAATTCAGAGGAGGAAAACACTTGACAGACCTAAGGATCCAAGTTCAATTTCTGGAACCCACAGTGGAAAGGGGAAAAATAATCCATAAACTTCTGAAAGCTGTCCTCTGGGTTACACATGTGCTTGTACACACACACACACACATCACACACCACACACACACACACACCACACACATAACACACCACACACACACACACATACATACACACATATACACACATACCACACACACACACACACCACACACACCACACACACACACACCACACACACACACACCACACACATAACACACAACACACACACACACATACACATACCACACATATACACACACACCACACACACACACACCACACACACCACACATATACACACCACACATACACACACACATAACACACACACACATGCACACATACACACACACATACACACACACATACACACACACAACACACACAATACACACACAACACACACACCACATACACATACACACATAAATGAATAAATAAATAAATAAACAAACAAACAAACAATAAATGTCAGACAAGAGGAAGAAGGCAAAGAGGAAGGAGACAGGCTTCCTGCACTATAGATTTTAAAGATGGTATAAGTGTGTGTATTCTTCCTGGGCTAGGTATACAGACACTCAGAGTTCCAAGGCATCTCCTATGCTGTCCTAAATCTGCACCATTCCTGATGGCAAAACGAAGCATAAATGTTAGTACTTATCTGATACATTGGATCAGAAGGAAGCTGACCACATGTGTCTACAGGAAGCCATACTTGAAAAGCCAAGTGATTCAAACACCTACCAAGGCTTAGGTCGGGGTCAGCTTTTCCTTGAGCTCCGTTGCAGCCGTGCACCGGGATGGGAAGAACGAAGACCAAATGTGCTGGGCACTGCATCTGGTGAATGCAGAAAGGAATGAGCTCCCGTTGTTGGCAGCTAAAGGATGGTTCACGGAGTTATCAGAAAGGCTCTCTTCACTTGGTAGCATCTGAAATAATTATGCCAGCAATATGGCCTACATTCTGCATGCTGCTTCTACCAACTGTCTAGGCAGCTACTTCCTCTAATTAAATTAACCTCCTCTATAGTTCACAGAAGTGTGTGTCTATTTTCCTCAAGAAAGATTGTGTCCTACGAGATAGAGGCAGTTCCAATAGCCTGTCATCAACTAAGAAGTAGGCTCACAGCTCATTACTCCATTAAGAAAGTAAGCACATGCTTGTGTTCATTGGACAGAAGTTGCCATGAAGGTCACGGGACCTGGTTTTCATATGGGAGCTGCCAGAGGCCCATCCAGCCAAAGCCTGTAGCACAATTAAAGAAAGATGCAACCCTTTAAAAGAAAATCAGCACTGGAGGTGACCCAATGAATAAAGTGCTTATTATAAAGCATGAGGACCAGAGCTCAGCTCCCCAAAACCCACATTTAAAAAAAAACAAAACAAAACGGCACCACGGCCTTCTGCGTGGGCGGCGTGGAGGAGCGCAGCAATTCCAAGCTTACCCAGGGTTGTAGCGGGCCTGGCCCGGGTCCGGTTCGCGATGGCGGGGGCACCCACACGTGGGCTCCCAAGGACGCCTGGATGAGCACACACCCTAAGTACTTAGAAATGATGGAATTAGATATAGGAGATGCCACCCAAGTTTATATAGCATTCTTGGTTTACCTGGATCTTGTGGAGAGTAAAAGTTGGCATGAAGTAAACTGCGTAGGAATACCAGAACTACACAACCCATCTGCCTGCTTGGCACTGAGATCGAGGTACAGACGGTGGTGCCTACAACCATTTCTGCTTCCCTCAACCATAACGGGATAAGGGAAATCTTGAAGGCATCTAGAAAGTTGCAAGGTGATCCGGAACTGCCGATGTCTTTTACTTTGTCCGTAGCGGAGTCAGATTCCACAACAGTCTATTATGAGCTTACCGATGGATTTACGCTGCCAGACCCTCAGAATATTTCTCTTAGAAGATGGCATCTGCCCTCCTTGGTGCTGACTTCATTTCTAAAAGACTGGCTATGAGGCTCATCAGCGTGCTTCATTCGTCTTTTATCTCAGAGATAGTCAGGCTGACTTAGCTAGTCCCAACCCATAAACTTCCTTTCAGAAGAAAACCTTGGATGGACGCACTCTATTGCTTGCAAATATAGTTAGCCTAGAACTTCCTTATCAGAAACAGTACAGTCATATTCGGGTTTACACTAAGGATACGTGCAGAGTGGTGGAGGCGGGATGTGCCTCTGCCGTCCCACATCTGTAGTCGATAGACAGGTGTCCGTGAACGGTACGGAGAAAACACTTCAGCAAGAAAACGGACACAAGAGCATTAACGTGGTCATGGATGTAAATGACACATCAGGCTATAAAAGCAGACAATCAGATTACCGGTTGTGGTCTCAGTAGGATGGCAGGGCAGCAAATGGATGCCTTTGCCCTTCTTCACATTTCATTTGTCACTTGTATTACTTTTATAATAAAATAAAAAATATCTTGAAATCTGTAAAAAAATAAATAAATAAAATAAATAAACCAAGCTGGATGTGGCTGTGACAGCACAGGCCCCACAGCCCCTGGGGAAGCAAAACCAGGAAGAGCACAAGTCAGCCAAACTAGCCAACTGGTGAGCTCCACATTGGGTGAGAGACATGGTCTCAACTAATAACACGTCAGAGTGCCAACTGCAACTGACACATGTGTAGCACAAGCCTATACCCAAGACTCAGGGAAGGAACATCACAGACGAAGGGAAGGGAAGAGTGTAGGAGCCAGAGGACCACGATGTCTGCTGAGAGAGTTTCCTGGGTGTGGCAGGGAAGCTGCATCCATGAAGTCCCAACAGTATGGCCATGTAAACAATAGCAGCACAGTGACACCAGGTGGCAGGCCAAGGCGGACCGAGGAGGCCGTCCAGGCCCTGTCCTTAGACGTACAACTGCTGAGAGAGGGCGCATCAGTCTTCTCCAAGATGAACACACACAATATATATATATTAAATATGATGTCATAAATTTGAGAAGAAATGGGGAGACATGGGAGGAATTGGAAGGAAGGGGTAGAAAATGTGTAAATATATTATTCACATTATATTTTCATTGAAAGAAAACTTCCATTTCGAGCCAAGGACTCCACAGTCTCGTTCTCTGCACCTGACCAGCGTGGGTCTCCGTGTAAATCACCATCTATTGCAATAAGAAGCTTCTCTGGTGAGAGTTGAGAGATGTGCTAATCTATGGGTATGACGAGAACTTAGAGGACAATTTACTATTACCTCTACCTAGTAGAATAGTTGTGCCCCGGTAGAGCCTAGGACCTAGCAAGTCCTGATGCTCTGGCACAGCTAGCAGTGTCAGGTATGAGTTATGCTTTATGGAGTGGTCCATAAATCCAATCAGAAAGCGTTTGGTTACTCCTGAGACATTTCTGCCACTCTTTCCCCAGAGGCATCTCTTGTCAGGCTAGTCATTATTACAGCTCACAGGGTTGTCAGTTGAGTGAGATTGTTGAATACTTCCTGATGGTTTAGCACAAACAGAACCTTCCAGCAGCTCAGTAAGGATGAAGCTTCGGGGTCAGTACCAGATTGACCTCTCCGTGTTCAGTTATGGCTTATCTCCAGCAACTGGGTCTTTTCAAAAAGTTCTGGGGATAACCAAGAACAATAGCTATAGCTTGTAATGTTTGGGGGTAATTGGGGTCCCACTGAGCAACAACTCAAAAAAGAGGTAACCCATACGTGCCACCAAACTTTTTATTTGATAGCCTGGAGAGGTATTGTCCCACACATTCTCCTACAAGGGTCAGATATTTTTGTGAGAAAGGGGACAGACAGATTTTATGAGACAAAAGTACTGATATCTACAGCAAAAAGTTCTTTGTTGGACATTAAATGCAAAGTTGTTCTCTGGCCCAGTACATATACATACTCCTGCATATTCTCTCCTTCCCCCCCCCCTCCTTAAACTGGCTTTAAAAACATGTACAATATATTTTGATTACAGCGTTTCTCCTTTTCTAACTCTTCCTAGACCTCCTCCCTTCTTATCCACCCAACTACCCAACTCCATGTTCTTTCCCAAAACCAAAACAAAACCAAAACAAACACAACCCCAAAACAACACAAAGTCTATCTTGTGTTGGCCAACTCCTCCTAAGTGCGGGGCCTGCTGTGAAGTGTGGTCGATAGCCTCAGCGACTCTGCTGGAGAAAACCAAGTTTCCCTTTCTGAGTAGGTCTATCAAGTATGATTAGCTTCTTGGTTAGGAGTGGGACTCTACATACACTTCCCCTTCTCTGTGCTGGGCCTTTCGTCCGACTTGAACTTGTGTGTGTATGTGTGTGTCTTGTGCCTGCTGTCACACACACACATACATACACACACACACACACAAACACACACACACACACACACTTCTTTAAAATACTTTTTAGCAGATAGGGAGATGGCTTGATGGATAAAGAGCTTGCCGTGCAAATGTGAAGCCCAGAGTTCAGATCCCAGCAGCCATGTAAAACCCAGGTGGGAGTGGCGACCTGACTATAATCCCAGCACTTTGGAGACAAAGACAGAAATCCTGAGGGTAAGATGGCTTCTTAGACCAACTGGACTCCATGAGCTCCAGGCCCTGTCTCGATAAATAAAACGGGGAGTGACCTAAGAAGACAACCGATGTCAGCCTCTTTCTTGGCTCTATGTGCATGACAGATATTGTCCCCATGTCCATGAGAACACACATAAACACATGCACATACACCAACCACACAACACAACTGAAAGACATTTAGGACGACAAATGTTTAAATTCTAAAAGTATTTTAGATGCATACTTTCTAAAACATCAGAAATGATAGAATAAAAAGATACATCCCCCTTATCCTTATAAAAGAGGAAATAAAGCAATTGTTTCTCCAGCTGTAACTTTTTCATAGATTCTCTGGTCTTGGT
>JADRCD010221802.1:0-41994 GCA_019843815.1 Montemys delectorum | reverse complement strand
GTTAGTTCATATTGTTGTTCCTCCTACGGGGCTGCAAACCCCTTCAGCTCCTTGGGTCCTTTCTCTAGCTCCTTCATTGGGACCCTGTGCTCAGTCCAATGGATGGCTGTGAACATCTGCTTCTTTTTTTGTCAGGCACTGTCGGAGCCTCTCAGGAGACAGCTATATCAGGCTCCTGTCACCAAGCACTGGCTGGCATCCACAATAGTGTCTGGGTTTGGTGATTATATATGGGTTGGATCCCCAGGTGTGGTAGTCTCTGAATTGTCCTTCCTTCGGTCTCTGCACCACACTTTGTCTCTGCACCTCCTTCCATGGGTATTTTGTTCTCCCTTCTAAGAAGAATCCAAGTATCCACACTTTGGTCTTCCTTCTTCTTGAATTTCTGGTGGTTTGTGGATTGTATCTTGGATATTCTGAGCTTCTGGGCTAATATCCACTTATCAGAGAGTGCATACCATGTGTATTCTTTTGTGATTGGGTTACCTCACTCAGGATGATATTCTCCAGGTCCATCCATTTCCCTAAGAATTTCATGAATTCATTGTTTTTAATAGCTGAATAATACTCCACTGTGTAAATGAACCACATTTTCTGTATCCATTCTTCTGTTGAGGGACATCTGGGTTCTTTCCAGCTTCTGGCTATTATAAATAAGGCTGCTGTGAACATAATGGAACATGTGTCCTTATTACATGTTGGAGTATCTTCTGGGTATATGCCCAGGAGTGGTATAGCTGGGTCCTCAGGAAGTACTATGTCCAATTTTCTGAGGAACTGCAGGAGGTTTCTTATAAACAAAAACAAAAAACTTGCCAGAGAGCCTACTTATGATTATTTATCCTTGAAGTATTAGATCAGTTTGTTTAAAAGATATCTGTACTTCTATTAGCAATAGCCAAGCTACATCAACATAGGTATTTATCCAAAATGAAACAGATAATGTAGGTGCACGTTTGTGTGTGTGCACATGAACGCATGTGTGTTAGAGTATTAGTCAGTCTTTAAAAACTAAGTAAATTCTGTAATTTGCCTCAGTATAGATAGATTCTAAAACAATCTGACTCATGGGAAGAAAAATTGAACATTGGTTAAAGATGTTGTAAAAGATGCATTGGTAAACGTGGCTGTGTCTGTAAAAGGGTAGAGGGGTACAAAGTCTCAGACAGGAAGAATGAGGGTTTGGAGGGATCTGGTGCATTCTTCTGATTATATAGTCACAGATAAATAAAACTGTACGGGGGTGTTGGTGTTGGATGCTTCTAAATTGCTGAGAAAGTCAGTGGCCATGCCTATGCCTTTACCATCTCAGGGCCATGTGAGTAGAGATAGGAAGATTCCCAAGGTTTACTGGCCACTGGCCTAGTGCGGAAATCAGTGAAAGACCCTGTCTCAAAGGAATAGGGCTGAGAAGGGTAAAGTAGGACAGTCAACACTCTCCTCCACATGTCATGCATACCATGCGTGACACACACACACATATACGTACATCACATACACACACCACATGCACCCCATACAAACACTAACATTCACAAACACACACGCAGACAAATACTAACAAGACAAGTGGCTCACTGCAATGGTCTGTTGCCTCATCTGCTGAACAAGTTCAAGGCATTGCACTCTTACGACACAGCTAGTATTTATGTCAGCCCCTGCTCTGTTGTGACTGGATGGAAAGTGTGTCACTTCTGAAATAATCCTGAGGTTGCCATGGTTATCAGCCCAATTTAACAAATGAAGGGATGGACATTCTCACTTCTGCATTCCACAGATCAGGAAACGCGCGTAGAGACCTGCTTTCATCCACGTGTGTCAGTATTCGAGGCCCGGGCACAGAGAGACTGAGCTGAGGTTGCATTTGACTCAGCTAGGGTTTTGAAATGAGTGATTCCTTTGCTTCAGTCTAAAGCACATGATCCAAATGTGGGTCTCTAGAAAGCTGAGAATCACATGCCACAGACAATCATTCATACCAGACGAACAAAACTGCTAACGTTAGATCTATACACGAACTATGCTATACCCACGAAGAAATAAAATTTAGATGTTGCCTAATTATTGTAATACTTGGGAAAGGCCAAACATGGAGAGAGGAGAAGGTAAAATTTTTAAAGTGCTATTTTCTCCACACGTCATTTCAACCATCAATTTGAATCGTCTAAGCTGTTCAACTTTTCAGCTGGCTGATAACCAGTGAGGCTCTTTGTGTTCAACATTGGAGATTTTATTTTATTTTTCTTCTGTTTGCTGGGTAAAGGAAACAGCTAGAAGAAGAAACAAATGTCTGTGGCGTGAGGCGGCAGTCCGCAAGCCCCCAAAATCAAAAGATTGCTGTCCAGGCAACGGGAAGTGTGATCAGAAAGTCTGTTTATAGAGGTGGGCACATTTGTCCAAAATGGCAGGACAAACAGCTGCTCATTTGGTGCAGCAGTCAGAAAGAGACTGTGTGAATGTTTATATCTATTTCCCAAATGCTTTAATGAATACACCCAGAAGGCAGCACAATGTAAGTTCATGCAATAGCAGAAAAGAACCAAAGCTTCCCATATCTGGGGGGAAACTACACTCCCTGTGCCTGTAACCAGCTCAAGAGTAGGGAATAGGGTATGGAACACACACACAGTAGGGAGCTCTACGTTCAAACGGCAGGAACATGTTCCCCACAGAGTAGGGATGCCCTCTCCCCTACAAGCAGTATGGAACCCTCCCCACCAAAACACACACACACACACACAGTAGGGATGCACAGGTACACCTTCTGAAATTTTTTTTTAATGGTTATTTTCTAAAATTAATGTATTAAATGAACATGGAAAAATTATGTTTCACATTATGAAGAAAGAATCAGAGAAAAACCAGGGTGACAGAAGGAAAGAGAAACACCAATACTCTTATTCTGATAGGAGGCAAATTTTTTACGGGTGCCGATTTTCAAAGAGTTTATTTTTCCTTTAACAATTAACCATCCGTCTTCCGCCCACATTTAAAAAAAAAAAAAAAAAAAAAAAAACCCTGTTTATTCTAGGTTAGACTGCTACAGGTGGTGCATGGAAGGCATATTCTTTGAAGCTAATGAAGTTCTGTGGCTTACGAACAGCATTTCAGGGTTTGTGGGAATTCATGTCTGTGTGTACACACACGGGTAGACTGTTTGTACAAATAATCTCTGGGTTCACTGGGTATTGAAATCTGCCAAACCAGCGCCACCTGAATTCTAAAACCCCCATTAGCGTTCGTGTGATTTTCCCTGAGAAGACTCTCTCCTAACAGCCTGTTTCTACCCAGATCAGAGTGTAATTTATTGGGGGTGTTCCCAGAGCTTTGAAATATTCATTCTGAGTACTACTCAATTTGCTCTCTCCAGTCTCATCATTTTGAAAATTAATCAACTGTCAAAAAAAAAGTTGAACTCCAAGTGATATTAGATTTAAATTATACATGTGTGTTTTATCAGAACATGAAGATCAAAACATTACAGAATAATAAATAGGTAAATTATCTTTGAAGAGACTGCTCGATGTGACTTCAGTTTTAAAAATTTAAAGCCTTTGCTGTCTGTCACTTTCCTATCATATATATGAGCACCTATAGATTCCCAAGATCTATTACATTTTTTAGCACCTCCCCTCATTTTTATACTGTTTAAAAAAAATAAAGACACTGTTTTTTTAAGATCAACTATATGCTTAGGGAAAAAAAAAGAGTCACAAAATGATTGTGACTTGGTAATTATTAGCTTTGCACTCAAGTTTAGAGCAGTGGTGATTTAAACATTTGCCAAACATTCCCCAGGGATTTGCCAAGCATCTGTGTTAACATCCCAAGCATGCTCCGGGGTTATAAAGCTGTTTGCTCAAGCTTATTGGTTACATTGTTGCTCCTGAGTCATGGCTGCCTGCCTTTTGCCTGAGAGAGACCCTGTTGTGAGCAGAGACAATATTCCTAGACACACAACCACAGAGAGGATTGATACCAAGAGAAACTATAATATTCGAGTAGCCATCTTTCTCGTTTCTTTTTACCTCCATTATCTGTGATAAAGAACTAAACAAAACAAAAATAGAAATAGAAAAAAATGTAAACAAGTGCAGCTAATGGAAACAGCCATTTTTTAAACTCTATGATTGAATTAAATTATAATTATATTGGGGTGATAGGTATCTTCCAATTACCTTAAATGAAAAGCAAATATAATTCATATCCAGGTAGGTAGAAACCATCCATCTTCCTCCTACATAAAAACTATCGTTATTCTGGGTTTTCTAACAATCTACTTATTGTTAGAGAAATGTCTTCATTTCTGGTGATTTTATTGTCAATGTAGGATGCTTGAGAAAATGAAGTCAAGTTAGAAAACCATAATTCATCTAGGCATGGTGGCCATATCTGCAATCCCAGCACTCACCCAGACAGAAGCAAGAGCATGTACCACCAGTTGGAGGTCACCCTGGTCTACATGGTGAGCTCTAGGCAAACCGGGACTACATAACGTGACTCTGTCTCAAAACAAAACAGATCAGAACAGCTATATATGTCGTGGATAGCATGAATGGCATCAAATAAAAAAAAAATAAAGTAGTTTGAATAAAGTCGGTGTCTCACTTCAGGGTATCTTCCTAGAGATCCAAGTCTGACCTATCCCAAGCTTCCTTTACAAAGCTGTAAAAGGGATGTCATCTGCTGTACAAATAGAGACGTCTCGGTGCTGTTGGAGTCTTGTCACCAGATGCAACCTCCTCCCTATATTAAGACATCAAATCTCAGAGGATGAAATCCATATAAAATCGGAAGCAGAGCTGTCCCCTGGCAAATCCAACTAGCAAAGCCAGTGTTCCCGAGTAAGTGAAGGAAGAGACAATTGATGTACTTACAGATCAGCTAAGAATCAGGGAGATTCAGCTTCAAGAAAGAGAAAGCCAGACACCTCTATCACCCACACTAGGAGAGAAACTGGGGCTATTCTTGAGCACGGAGCTCTGTTAAAGTACAGAAGGGTGCTTTATCCTTCGCCTCCATCAGCCCTGGGATGCTTAACTTCCCACGGAGATTTTACATTATAGTGCTGGGCTGCAGATGTTGGGGGCTGGTATAGATGCTTGAGTTTTCTTGTGTGTCTGAGAAAGCTATTTCTGAAGAAGCTTTCCACCAAAGCCCTCCCGCCGGTAGTAGACCCCCACCCCCACACACACCCTCCCTCAAAGCCTGGCCTTGGAAGAATCCCTTGTGTTCCCTCCCCCACGTCCCTTCCCTTCCCATCTAAATATGGTGCTGGGCCTCAGGAGGCCTTGGCACACAAAGCTTCTATAGGCGTCTGTCACTTGACTGACAGCAGAAAGGTTTCCGAGAGATGGACAGCTGTGTGTAGGTGGGCATGGCAAAGACAGAGCTGAGCAGATTAAAGCAAGAGACAGTCAGGGGAAGCTTCTAAATCACAGACCTTTCCAGATCTAGAGCCCGAACCTCTGTGATCATTAACCACATGGAGGACACATGTGAAAGAGCTTTAAAGCCATCTCGTCTTAAGGCATCTTTAGAATAATAAAGACCCCAGTTTAGGAGCAGATAGATGTCAAACACACAACAGCATCATGTAACGTGCCGCCGCCGAAAGCGCATCACCGAAGAAAGCTGTCAGTGGGAAGACACAATGCAGCCTCAATTTTCTCATCGCCTCTGCAGCTCATGGCGCTTTCAATCTGGGCTGCACATTCAGCATTGCAGTTCACTGAGCAACTTACCCTGCACCGGGGCTGCAGCTTATCCGTGCATTTTTTTTTTTTTTTAAATCGCCAAAATTCAAGAGAGAACCATAAACGTTTCAGGTGAGAATCTAATGAGACACGCAGAGGAAATGAAGCCCGCTTTACTGAGCTGCAGTAAACTGACCATTTAGTGGAACGGACTTGATTAATTTCCTGTCGAGGTGCAATTACCTCTGATAGGTGTCTAACATAATATAAATAGGCAGGTTGAAGCGGCAGTCACCAGACCTTGCTCCTAAGTGGAATGTACCTTAGAATCCCACTTACTCTTGCCTGTGTGTGATTATTCAAATTCCTTGTAATTCAGAGTTTCAAGAAATGAAGGAGATAGAAACTGGGAAGGGTTACATGTATATTCCTCCACCTGCTAGCTATAAATACAGAACTGAGGATTATGCCTCATGCAGTAAACTCTGCATCCTCTATAGTAGATAAATATTGTCTGTAAAGCAAAGATTTATCCTGCGCAGGTCAAATAGCCTTCAATAAATTTAGAGACAGGTAAAGGAGTTTTTTTTTTTCTAAAATTATCCATCAGAAAATTCACAAGGATATGATTCTTCAAATTTACATACTTAATTTTTAACATCCTCCTCTTCCAGCAAAACCAGAGCCTGGGATGAATACATGTGAGGAGTTAGAGACAAAGAAGAAAAACAAACGGTTGAGTTGATGCACTTCAAATGTCCGTTGGAGTCCCATGGTCCATTACTAACTGTTTCTCTTTACCTTGCTACTTCAAATCACTCATCCATTGCCTGAATTAAGTGTTTATTTGTACTGACACACACATCATCAACCGTGATCCCACATATCTATGGGTAAGAGGGCTCTTGAGAGCAGCTTAAAATGGTAGGGCATATGCTGGTCCAAAGGCGTCTGTGAAATCTTCATTGCTTTTAGACATGTACGTAGCAAGCCCCTAAACGCCACCAGTTCCAAGCACCCCAGTGCTGATCATTTGCATTTTTGCATTACTTCCAGAGAGGAGTTGATTTGGGATGCTTTTCCCCCAAGTCCTTTAGGCCGTCATTCATTTTCAGTTGGAGTTCAAGGAGTGTAAAACTCAGGAAAACAAGGAATCCTACTCCATGCTTCTTGGGGTCTTAGTTACATATCTTTAGTTCTTTTGACAAGATGATTCAGAAGCATAGTTTGTTTGTTGGTTTGTGTGTGTGTGTGGAGACAAGGTCTCTCTGTGTAACCCTGGCTGCCCTGGAACCCACTTTGTAGAGCAGACTGGCCTCGAACTCACAGAGATCCACCTGCCTCTATCTCCGAGAAGCACTGTCTTTTCGGGATAGAAGCTCTTCTGTCTTATCAACTAGCATACCTGGTTATGGTAAAGAAACAACACCAGAAATACCGCTGCGGCAACCGTATATCCTTCAGAACTACACTCGTTCCATTATCCAGAAGCCTGAAAAGCACTTACGTGACACATAACAAAACATAGATTCTGGCCTTTTCAACTTCTTTGGGATGGCCAGCGACTCTTTGGAAAGTTCGCAATAAACAAATGTTCAGAACATAGTAAATGCATGCTTTAGGCTGATGGGGGTCAGGGTGAGGGGGGTTGGGTTTAAACTTTATATTTTAATTATGAAGCAGCCTGGTAGTGGTCAATATTACTCTCTTACAGAATTGCCACTAGGCACTGTGTTTCCAAAAGGGAAAAGGGAGTAGAAGGGGAGGAGTGGCAGTTGTAAGCTCATAATTTAGATAATTATATCTAAACAGATAATTATTTCTCTCTCAAAGTGGCTTTCGTAAATTGTACGAGCTTTATGTTTTTCACATATATGACCATTAGTTTATTATCAGAAAGTAATGATAATCCCCAAAAGTCTTTTGGTAACTCTACCTCAGCTATTAGGGTCCTAAGATATGGGGGCTGGAGAGATGACTCATCCTCATTGGTTAATGGTGCTGGCTGCTCTTCTAGAGGTCCTGAGTTCAATTCCCAGCAAGCACATGGTGGCTCTAGACCATCTATAATGAGCGCCTCTGCCCTTTTCTGTCTGACATCCTCTTCTGGCATGCAGGCATACATGCAAATAGAGTACTCATATACACAAAATATATAAATAGGTAAATCACTAGAAAAGATACTTAATAACTGTGACGTTTGGACTGACTTTTCTAGTTTTGCAATGGACTGAGGGAAATGGTATCATAGATATTATGTAGAATAAAGAGCATTTTACCCTACATTTGGGCATGTCTGAAAAAAATGAAGTAATTCTTATGTTAAGCTGGCATTCACAGTGTAGCCCAGAACAGATACAAAGTGTCTTGTCTGAATTTTGTCCCCATTCCCCACTATCTGAAACTTAGTTGGAAGGCTGTAGATCTGGGGTAGGGTTGTCTAGAGGGTCCTTGCCTGTGCCCTTGCTCCCTTCACCATCCTTCTGGGCTGCAGAGGGACAGATTTGTGACCATTTCTCTGGTCTGTCACAGTACCACATGGAAGGTGATGTGACATTCCCAAGCTATAGAAGGAACCCATGACCCTTTTTCAACACGGTGTTGGTACGTTGCTGGCACCAGTGAAATGTTGGTTTGAAGTGAGTGGAATCCAGGCACCTCCTGGAGTACTCCAGCCAGCCCTTATCTTCTTCCAAAGGTCTATTGCTGTGGCCTATTTGCTCTTTTCTGATCCAGCAAAACCTGAGCCTTGCTGCCATCTTTCCCACTCAGGTGTAAATAAGATACTAAACCACCTTGACATCTGAGAATGAAAGCTCTTATCTGGCATTCTGGGTGCTCTAGGAATATGTACAGTGGTGGTTTAGAATGTAAAAGGTTTTTCTGGAGAAGTCGAGAGCTATTGGAGTCGAGAGCTTTTCTTGGTTGGTTTTTGAAACGGTTGTTCTTGGAGGTAGGATCCCAGCCTCAGATTCTGGTACACCATCCAAAGTCTATGAGACAAAGGTAAGCAAACTGTCTTCAGTCAACCATGAGAGAAGGGAAGACACTCAAGGTCATTTCCACTCCTTCCCATTCCAGGAAGTAAAGGAGTCACGCCCCTCCCCCATTCTCAGGTAGCACCACAGAAAGGTCTGAGTGCTCAGGTCCTTGTGGAAAGGGACACTCAAGTTTGTAGTGATTTCTCAATGCAATCATAACTACAGTAATTAGTTTATAGGTATGAAGACTGACATGGAGGCAAAAGAGATGCCTCGGGGTGGGGTGGGGGTGGGGTGTTCAGAGCACTTGGTGCACTTCCATAGAATCAAAGTTTGGTTCTCCTCCTCCTCCTCCTGGCCCTCACATGTCATGTGGCTCAATATCTGTCAGGACACCTGAAGCATTTTTTCCTAGACTCTTCAGGTACCTTCAAATATATGCTTTACACACACACACACACACACACACACACACACACACACGTTGGCATTAGTAATGTTAAAAATGTCTTAAAATCTAGCTTTAACTCAACTGAGCATTCGCAGTCTAATTTGTAAGTTCAAATCTTTGTGGTAGGCAAAATACCAAAAAGACAAAAGGTCATCTAAATTATGCTTATTAGCACGATTGTTATTTTTTTTAGGATAGAATAGAGTTTATTCAGGGCATGGGGAGGGGAGGTAAGAGGCTAGTAGAGGCAGAGAAAGGCAGAGAGACAGAAGTAGTTGCCTGGCCCTGGCCATGAGCACGTGGAGAGAGTAAAAAGGGAAGGGAATTAGGAAGGGAGAGCAAGAGCAACAGATCAAAGGCAGCACAAATATTTTGACATGTCTCTTCGTATTCCCAAATTATACCTGAATTCTTATGGGTAGAACCCTTTCACCTAAATAGATCCAGGTATTTAATTTTATGTTTATTTAATGTTTGCCTGTATTGATACACAGTCATACTATGTAGCGGGTAGGGTAGAAATCACTATTCAGATCAGACTGCCCAGGAACTCACAAGAGATCTGCTTGTCTCTGCCTCTAAAGTACTGGGACTAAAGGTGTATGCCACACCGTGTGAATTATTTTATTTTATTGGCAAGTGGTTTGGTGGTAGCTGCAATTCTATCATTTTCTTATGTTTATGTGACTCCACTGGTTTGTTATAAAGAGGGGAACACTAGAAACCCCCAGGGTCTTAGAGTATACACTGCACAGGGCAGTTCTGCATTGGTGGTCACCAGGACTAGCACTATATTTTCATTTCTGCACTACTTAAAGAATCGTATTCGTTCGGGCCAGATGAAGTCCCAATGGCCAGGAGAGTGTTCTCTTTGGGGGTCAGGGGACAGCTGCCCAGTGATCTCACTGAGGTTACAGGGCTTCCCCCTCCGCCCCCCAGCTAGCCTTTACTTTCCTGGTTCTCCCCGAAGCTGGGTTGCCCTGAGGCCTGAGAAGTGAAAGAAAGGGAGGGTAGGCAAGGGAAGGCTGTGTCCTAGCTTCAGTCCTGCTTTCTCAGGCATCTGTAGCCGGGAAAAGACAGTTAATATTCAGTGTGCACATGGGGTGGGATGCATGCTTTGGAGATGTTGCTGCTTTCAGCGAGACGGGCAGGTAGTTTTCTGTTTCAACTATGGAAAATACACAGTACTCACACAACCGGCACCTATTGTTTAAAAACGTTTTCCAAGAATTCGGGTTGCTCTTTCCCTTTCTCAATCTGAGTGCCGAACCATAGGGACCTTTATCTATTTGTTTGTCTGTAAAAGCCAGAAAGACACATGTAAGAATCGAGACTTTTTAAAAGATGCCTCAGTGCGGTTATTTTTAATAGTTTATGCACACTCACTCATTCCCGCGTGCATAATTACCCCCCGCCTTCCCCCCCCCTTCACTGATGTAAAATCAGTAGCTACAATAACGGAAATCCTCTTCCCCAGTGGGTGACATTCCAATAGGCTTTTCCAAACCGCAGAGTCAAAATGCCAAGAGCCTTAGAGGCTGTCCTCTGGACAACCGTCTCAGCTACTGCCCATCGTTGCACTCTCCTTCTGCAAAAGTTGCTGGTGAGATTAGCCCGGGTGTGAGTGTGCAAGCACAGTTCTCCAGCCCTGGACGAGAAGCGCGATCGGTCCTTCATGACAATAACCAGAAAGCGCCTGGAGCCACGCTCGATTTTCTACCTGCTCCACACCTTGCCGTGATGCTCGGATTTTTACTCCATATTCCCATTTTAGGGGGCGAGCTACTCATGAAATCTATTGAACATGAAGTTCCTCCATGAAACGTTTTCCGAGTCCATTTTTCGTAGTCTAGGTGGAAGGAGGTGAGACAGGACTTCCCGTACCGTAGTATGGGAGGGAGGACCTGGCCAAATCGATAAATAAATTACTAGCGGGACTTGGACAACCTGCCTGGCTGGCTGGCTGAGAGGTCTTTGTCCGTTCTGCCTTGCTCCCGGCCCGCGCGCTCCCGCATCTGGCCGGCAGGTGGCGCGGTTGGTTCACGTAGAGCCTTTGCCCCCGCTGTTTGCAAAGTGCCTCCACTCTAGGCATAGATCTCAGGCTGAGACCCAGACTTGGAGGTGGAAAATTTGGCCCGAGAGGGAGCCAAAGGAGGGGCAGCTTGAGGGGAGCACGGAAGGTGGATCTTTTGGAATCCCAACCTTTCCAACGCCTGGGGAGCATCCACCCAGTTTCAACCGGGGCGGGTCCCCAGATAGCTAGCTGAGCTGATGTCTGCGGTTGGCACTCAATTGGCTTCCCCGGTGGCCTGAGCATCGGAGGACCCAATGGTGTCTGCGTCTCTGGGAAGTCGATGGTTGGCACCCAGAACAACGCGGGGTTGTGGGACAAGTTTCTTCGGGTAGAGCCTCTCATCTTGGTCTCCTGGGAGACTGTCCCCATCAGCACCGGGGAGACGTCGGAGCTCAGAGTCACAGTAGCTGCTCCAGGCAGCTTGCGACCCTCCCTCCGTCTGTCCGTTCGGTGCAGCAGGTGTTCGCATTCTTACACCCTTCCCCTTTTACACCTAGGTGTCCCGGAATGGCTAGACGTGGTTCCAGGGACTGTCCCTGGAAAGTGCTCCGTGAGTTCCCGGTAGTTAGGGCTGTTGCGAGGCGATTTCTCCCCTCTTAGTCCGGTAGTGGGCTCGATCGATGTGAACACCCGGACCTGGCCAGGGATCACTTCCCGATGTTAGAAAGATTGGGGACAAGCGGCTGCGCTCTCCTGCTGGGGAGACATTGGAGACGACTGGGCCCCCCTTGGTAACTAAGAAGGAAAGGAATTATCAAGCTACGAAAGTCCCCCAGCCCAAAGCATTTCCCACGGAGGAGCGCCATAAAGACACAGAACCTGGCAATGAGGGTGGCTGCGTGGCAGCAGAGAGCGCCCGACCTGAGCTGGGGTGTGCAGTACAGCGACCCGACGACCTCGGCCAGGGGCAAGAGCCAAGGTGCAGGTCAACTTCAGACTTATTTCATCTCAACAGGAGTCTTTTCTCCCTCGCACACCTCCGGACTTGGGACCCGGCGGGGACTGCCAACATTTTCTGGCCTTCCCCTCCGTCCTTTCCAGAGTCTCTTGAAGTTCCCTCTGCCGTCCAAAGAATCGATCCCCGAGGATCGAGTCAAGGTCCGGGGGGCTCCCGTAGGGGCAGGGACCCATCACTGCTAAGGAGCCAGCCTCGGGAGACCTTGAGCCCTGCGGAGGCTGGAGGGGGCGGGACCTCGGGGGTGGGCTCTGCGTGGAGGGGGTGGGACGTGGCGCCGGTTCTGCACTGCCATTGGTCGCTAGTTCCGGACTGGCGGGTGTACGTCACGGGCCGGGCCCACCCTCTTGGCAATGTCTTCAGACTGCTGCACTCCTAACTTAAGCATTTATTCCACTGGGATAGAAGCGGCAGGAGCAGCGTTGGCACCGGCGAACCATGGCTGGGATTTTCTATTTCATCCTCTTTTCGTTTCTCTTTGGAATTAGCGACGCTGTCACCGGTTCTAGGGTATACCCTGCGAATGAAGGTAAGAGCCGGGCAGGCCTTTTGCGGTCCGGGACCCGGAGGAGGGTGATTCACTGATGAATGGTCTTCGGGAGCTTAGAACCAGTTTAGGATGGGGGGGGGGGGGGGAGCGCGGCGGGAGCCTCGCGTTCCCACTCAGGAGAAGGATGCGGGACAGAGGGGATCCTCTAAGTGGGGACTGAGGAGGATCAGGCAGTCTGAACTGAGCGGGGTGACCGATGCAAGCTGCCACTCTGCCCAACTTTGTAGCAAAAGGCCAAAGTTTATCAGCATCCGCCTGCAGGGCCAGCTCCAGGCGCCCCGAGGGGATACACCGGGATTTGAAAACAAAACAAAAAAAAACGTGTGAGCAAAGTCCTCTCCATCAGCAGCATAGGCGAGAAGGGAAACACAAATGTAGAGCGCAGTGAAGGCTTAGCGCGCCCGGCCCTGGTCCAAGCCTTGCGAGCCCGGGTTTCTGCAAAGTTTTCCCAGCGCTGCGCTTCCCGGGACCCGGCTGCTTGGTCTCCGCAGCGCAGCGGCGGTGGCGCCGCTTGTCGGGCGCCGGTGACCTGATTTCTAGCACCGGGCCTCAGACACCTTTTTCTCCATCGGGCCGCGTACCCTGGAGGTAGCAATCGCAGGCCTACCTCTCCCCTACCCCAGATCCTTAGATCATCCAGCAAACCTAGGGGACCAGCCCTCGAGTTAAACATATCCCACTTTAAGCTTCTCTCTCCGAAAGGGTGTACTGGACTAGTCTAGAAGGACAGCCATGACCGGCGAGACCCAGTCGTATGTTATTTTCTGTTTGTCTATTGATACGTGCTGGAAGGATTGTTTGTCTGTGTTTCTGTCCGAGGTGAGGGGAGAGGTGGTGACCATTTAGTTTGTGATGGGCCTAGAAGGAATAGAACACTCTCTGTGTGTTTATTTCTGTGTGTGTGTGTGTGTCCCTGTCTCTCTGTCTCTGTCTCTCTCTCCCTCCCCTCGTGTGTGTGTGTGTGTGTGTGTGTGTGTGTGTGCGTGTGTGCGTGTGTGCGTGTGTGGTGTGTTTGAGGGCAAATGTGTGCCTGGCGCGGATGTCTGCATGAACCTGGACGATTTGCGCACAGTGTGTGAACCTGGGCTCCGGCCTCTGTTCGTGTTCCAACCTGCGCGCATTAGCTGTGCATCTGTCCCATCGATTCTTCCCACTCCCTACATCCATCTATCCATCCATCCTCCGTCTCCCCAGGCATCAATCCATCTAGCTATTCCTGTGCAATCCACTATCATTTTTTCTGTTCCGAAGGAGGGAGCCAAAAACCAACTTAGGCTTGGCTAGGCAGAGGGTACCCGGAGCTCTCCCGGCAGAGGTTTGGACACTGTCATACACCTGCCCACAGGCACTGCTGGGGCGGAGGAGGGGGCAGTGGGAGTAGAAGAGTTGTCTCTCCCCTACTCCATCTCCTCATTCCAGGGTTTGTGGCTTCGATTTAGCACCTCGGCAGCCGCTGCCGCTCCGTCCCTGGGGCTTTTCCTCTGAGCGGAACCGCGTACCTCGCGGTCTCCTGGCTGTGGCTACTTACTTTACACACTTGTTAAGTGTCCCCAGAGACCTCTCTCGCCCCAGACGTAGAGACAGTTAGAATTAGGGTTCTTTTTTTTACCTTTAATTTCTCCCTTTTTTTCCTTTGGGAAGCAAGACTGGGCGCCCTAGACAAAAAGGCGCTCGATGGAACCGTAGGCTAATGTTGAAATAGAGGGGGGCTGCACTCCTTTGCCCCTCCTCCCCTTAAAAATTAATTCATTTTGTTGCTTTTTATTCCCGTCACGTTTCCTTTTCTCCCTTTTACCCTCCCTTTCTACTCCCTCCCTTTTTTTGTAAATTGGGTCTTATTGTTCCCTTTGTGTCCCTAATCCACCTTACATAAATCCAAGTGGATGTAGCGGGCTTTTCTCTAGGGACCGGGAAGAGAAGGGAGCACAACTCCAGGCGGGAACGACCCGGGAAAGGCTCTACATTTTAGAATAATTAATAGACCCCAGGAATAAGGATCTTTCGGAGAGCTAGGGCAAAGGGGCTGGTTTTTTTTAGCTTCCTGGATTTGAGGGGTAAAATGAGGGGAGAGGTGGGCAGAATTCCAGGCCCTGGGGGTGAGAGAGACAGAGTTGGGGTACTTGGGCCTCCAGGACAGGGGCCTCCAATTCCCACCCCTCCCCCAGCCTGAAGAGCCAGCCTCCCTGATCAAATTAATAACCCAAAGGGTTCCTTTTAGATGGGCCTTTCGACCCCAGGCCTGAAGATCGTGGTGAGATAGGCAATGTGGATAGGTTTCGAGTTCATTGCCTGTCTTTCCATGTCGTAGGCACCTGGAGCCTTCTTCCACCCTGAGAAGGGTACCGCAGCTCTAGAGGCGTCTTCTCCCTTCCCCCTAGCTTGGAGGCCCAATGTTAGGTGTAGCGCAAGCATACTAAATCCATTAGGCAGCACTCCATACCTAAAATTCAAACCAGCCATTTCCTGGAGGTGGAGAGGGCTCATCTCGGTTGTCCTCCAAAGGACCTAGGAAAAAAGAGACTACTTCAGTGGGTTTGCATTTTAACCTTACCCGTCTGGCAGGCCTCCTTGCTTAGATATTTAAAAAGATATTTTAAAAAACTTAGATATTTAAAAAGCAGAGGGTGACTGCAGGGGCCCTGTGTTTATTTGGTGGTGGTGGGATTTAAGGGGAGGGGAGGAAGAGCCTTTCCCCTGACCCTTCAGGTCCTCCGATAGCATTCACTTGTGGGTCTGTCACCACCACCGGTGAGTTATGTGGTCATCTGAGGCTTGCAAAAACAAATACAGCTAGTAGATAGCAGACAGAGATGAATGCAGACTCTGCTTGCTGGTGTTGCTGTCCTACATTGATAGATTTATTTTGTTTGAATTGTGCTTGAGATACCCTATTCATCCCTTTTAGAGAAAAAAAAAATGAATCAACCGGGTTCTCAGATGGAATTTTAAATGCTAAGCAAGTAAAATAAATAAGAACCTACAGATTTGAAGAGGGGAGAGGATCATGTGAGGAGTGGTTATTTACATAAGTGGGCCCAGAGTTTCGGTTTTGATCAGATTGGCTATTCCACACCCTCAACGCATATGGAAACGCTCAGGCAAATGGTTTTTGTATTATTGGCTTTTTGCAATTGGAAATTAATCTATTTTCCTTTGTGTTTTTTATATATTTTTTTTTGCAGTTACTTTATTGGATTCCAGATCTGTTCAGGGAGAGCTTGGGTGGATAGCAAGCCCTCTGGAAGGAGGGGTAAGTTCTGAGGCCTTCTCTGAGGAAAAAGGAAAAAAAAAAAAAAAAGAGTGATTAGCCACTTTCTGAGAGTCTAATGGCTTGATTCTCAGTGATTGTGGTGAGGGGGGTCAGATTTCCGCTGTGGCCTATGAAGTGAATTACGCTTTGTTGGAGAAATCCAATACTCCCTTTGGATAGTTCTGTCATGGAAGAGCTAGAAACCAAAAGGGCAGAAAGGGGCTTCGAAATTAGGAGATTGGGGGAAGTATAGACTTAGATGCCTATTTAAAACTAAAATACCGACAAGAAATACGATCTGGAGACCAAATTAGAATTTATGCCTATTACTCTGGTGGTCATGGAGTCCTGGCGGGGTTAATTTTAGACCAATTGTTCTGCTTCCAGATGAAGAGGGAGAATAATAATAATAAAAAAAAAAAGATAGCAGAAAGAAAACATCTCCAGTTATACACACCAAAGCGGCGGGGAGGCTGGCCTCCTTAACTTGTGGTTCTGATCTTAAGTCAGCTGCTGGTTAAGGAAGTTTCTGCCAGAGCCTTGTAAATCCGGAGTCATCCAAAGCTTTGGGCATTCAGTTTGAAAGTGTCAGCCTATGGAGAGTCTGGATCTGCACACACTGGGGGTGCATCCTTCTTCACGTCTCAGCTTAGGGAGATTGTAGAACAATCCATGACCAAGTCCTGCAGAAGACTTCCTGGCTTAGCTGCCCCATCCTCCCTTCCTCCCCCCTGAGCAGCAGGTCCCAAACGCATCAGTTACAGAAAGAAGTCAAGACAGCTTGTGTCTCTGACTAAACCCCCCCCCCCCCCCAACCCCGGGATTGAAATAACTCACATCCTTTAAAAAAAAAAAAAAAAAATTAAGCAAGCCATCTGACCCTGACATGCATGACAGTTTATGACTGAGTCAATTGATCAAAAACAATGAGAAGCCAAGATTAGGAGCCTTGCAAGGCAAACTTTGTGAGGCCGGCACCCAGCGTGGTGTTTCCACACCCTTGATTAAAGACTTGACAAACAAAGCATCCAAAAAGATTCATAGACACTGTTATACAATGTGTGTTTCAAAACTAAGAATGGGCAATTAAATAGTCATTAAAAAAAAAAAAAAAAAAAAAAACCCGAGGAATCCAAGCAGGCCCTGCAATCCGTCTGAAATAAAATGGAGATGGCCCTGCCTTCCTGTCTCTCTGCCTGAACTTGACAGAGAGGCTGTTGGCTGTTGGCTTGGTCTTTGACAAAAAAAATTCCATTTTGTCTCCCAAACCATTTTTTTTTAAACCTAAGAGAGAGAAAGTAATTGGCAGGCCACTGGTAGTGTAGACAGGCTGTGTTCAGTGCTGATGACAGGCAATTGCCCCTATCCTTTGAATGTGAAGAAAGATACATACAGCTTTATCTTGCTGCAAGTCCTAGAGTGTTAGTCCTAGACTCTGGACCCGTCACCGGTCCAGAGGAAGCTTTCCCAGGCTCTGCCGGCAGTCACCCTCCCTGGGTTAGACTGTATGACAACTACTAGCCAACCCAACTGAGGGTGGAGAGGCTGTGCTTAGTAAAAAGTTGTAAAAGCCTCCTTTCTCTTTTCTCCCTGCCCCAAGCATGAACAGAGGATACAGCTAAGATCATTGACACATTTGAAAGTGCAGTCTATGGTCTGCCTGGGTTCTAGAAAACATTTGTTGGAATTTAGTATGCCGACATCTTTTCTCCTTCGCTCTGTAGAATTGCTGAAAGTGTATTTAGTCACATTTTCTAGATACGAAACTTTTAGTTTGTTTTGAAGTCTCTATTTAAAAAAAGAAAAGAAAAGAAAACACTAAAGCCACCATGCATGGCTTACTGTGCACAATCCAGAACTTCCTATGGACTTGAGTACTCAGGTTTTTTTTTTTTCCTGCATCATTGTGAGGTGTGTGCCATTTCAGCTATTATTATTATGAGAGTAGACATGAAATTTTACTAACATACATCAGAATTGGTCATTTTGCAGGAACAAGAGGGGGGTGGTGGTGAGACAGAAAGGCCCAAAGTCACATGCTATCTTTCATATGCAGAATCTACTCACAGACATGTAATATACATATATAAATATATATGTACACATATATACATGTGTGTGTGTGTGTGAGAGTGTGAGACTTGAAAGTAGATTGAGCAGGAAAGAGATCAGCAAGGGGAGGGGCATCAGGGGTTGCAGAGCAAGGCTCCTTGACACATGTGTAAAAATATGATGATAAAACCTTTATTTTATACACTAGCCCCCCCAAAAAAACCTTAAATTAAAAATTATTTAGCGATGTAGCCCCCCATGGAGAAAATTTGTCAATGTTGACAGTTCAGTTAATCTCTATGTTTTTATCATTGCAATCCTTTTCAGGTTTAAAATAAAAGTAAATTCTGAGGATCCACTAACTAACTAGAAGTGGATTTTCTTGGAAAAATCCAAGTTGAGGGTAAAAACATGGAGTCTTCTTGGTTGTTCAGGACTCTCTCCTTGTAGACAGAATATTTTCCTGTCTTTGTTGGAAACTGGTTAGCTGTTTAATAATGGCATTCACTTGTAACATATTCTTTTAGAAACTCTTAAAAGAAACCAATTTGCTAACATCCCCAAGTAAAATATGAGATGCCGTTGGAGATACCTCCATGTCTCAGAGAGCAATCAGGAAGAACAGGATAATGGTGGCAAGTGAAGGCTGGCTCCTGCTGGCAGCTTGGACCGGGCACTCCTTCATGACAGTGCTCATTTAAACGGGTGTGCTGTGTTCTGTGGTGATTATGAAATAAGCAGCTAAGGGAAGATTCCTGACTGCCATGGGTCACGGAACAATGTGTTAATACACTGCAGTTCAGGATAGATGCTCACCTGACCTGAACTATCCTATAGGGGCTCTGGAGAGAACTCTCTGTACAAGAATAAATGCACTTTTCTCAATTCATCTTTGTTCTGAGATGAAAGGCAGGCTGAGTAGGTATTTTTGATGCAAAATCTATTTTTACATTTACATAAGTTTTCCCTCAAACAAGTAAACTACTGATAACTTATTGCCTATAGATTAATAATCATCATCATCATCATCATCATCATCATCATCATCATCACCACAGGACACTCAACACCCTTAGCTCCAGCTGTCACAATGAGAGCAGAAGAATCAAACACAGAATTTTATGTATTGTGGCCCTTCATAAATAGCCTTTCTGCCCATTAAGAGTCTCCCCTGGAAGGATGGGGGCCTGTGGAAAGGTATATTAGGATACTCAATAGAGGGAAGGTGCCATTGTGGAATATACATTTTTCAAAAGTCTCTTTCTTTTTTTTTCATTCTAATTATATTTCTGTTAGGTACTTAAGGTGATTTATGCCAGATTTCTATCAGTCTGCATTATCTCAAATGTTAGTGAAGAGTTGGAGGCTGTCTCCAAATCTAAAAGGAGTAGGGTTTAGGTGTAACCAAACTGCCTCTCCAGCTCTTAGGATTCGTTTTCTTTTTTAAACTATAGGAGGGGGTGAGACTTGTACTTTGCTCAGAGTGAGTCCCTCAGCATGGCCATTGCCCACCATTAGAGTCTGCGTGTCAGGAAGTAGAATGCAACTGAAACAGCCCAATCTCCTCTTAATTTTCTTACCTGGGCTTTCAGTCATAAATGCCACTAATTGGAAGCAAAGCACTCATTCATTGACTCTGTCTCCGTGTGTGTGTGTGTGTGTGTGTGTGTGTGTGTGTGTGTGTGTGTGTGGTGTGTGTTTTAAAAATAAGAAAATGTGCACACTTAGCAACTCAATGTGGGCTCTGAAAAGTTTTCTATTCCTGTGATAGTATATTTGAGAAACCCAGACAGCCAGACAGGAAATGTACTGTCTTCTCAGGTTTGCTGAAACCAGGTGGGATTTTCTTTCTTTTCTTTTCTCTTTTCTTTTCTTTTCTTTTCTTTCTTTCTTTTTCTTTTTTTTTTTTTTTTTTTTTTTTTTTTTTTGCCTTTAAAGACAAGGAATAATGTATTCTTTTTTAAAAAAATAAAATCATTTAAAAAAAAAGTATTAGGGAGCAAAGTTCTGACAGGAACACCACTAATTAACTGATAAACTGTCTTCTTTTGGCAAGCTCAACTCTTCCTGCCCTTAATTTGCAGGTTTCTGTTTAGTGGTTGAAACACACACACACACACACACACACACACACACACACTCTCGCAGGTTTTTTTCATTTATGAGTAAATGCTGCCACTTGGAGCTGTAGCTCTTGTAGTAGGTGAATTTGAAGTTGTGGACCACTGCAAGAGCTGCTGAGAACACACAAGCAGTAAATCCACTGGTGCCTTTCTGTTTTAAGAGGAAAAGTGAAGCAATGATTGGGGGAGGAGGGGGGATCGCAGTGAGGTGCTGGGGGTCGAGGGGGGGTGCTTTCTCAAGAAAATAGCAAAATAGCCCATAAGATACTCCCTCACGTGGGGGCGGAAGGGGGTAGGGATTGGCACACAGTAATTTTCTTCACTCTTGGAAGGATAACTGTCCTCAAGAGTGCGAAATAGAGTGGATGAATCTCTGATGAAACTTTCTCATTGATAACGTGTATCTCTGGATCTTTGCAGTGGGAGGAAGTGAGCATTATGGATGAGAAAAATACACCTATCCGAACCTACCAGGTGTGCAACGTGATGGAAGCCAGCCAAAACAACTGGCTGCGAACTGACTGGATCACCCGAGAAGGGGCGCAGAGGGTGTACATTGAAATTAAGTTCACTCTGAGGGACTGCAACAGTCTTCCGGGCGTCATGGGGACTTGCAAGGAGACGTTTAACCTCTACTACTATGAATCGGACAACGACAAGGAGCGCTTCATCAGAGAGAGCCAGTTCGGCAAGATCGACACCATCGCAGCTGATGAGAGCTTCACACAGGTGGACATTGGTGACCGAATCATGAAGCTCAACACCGAGATCCGGGATGTAGGGCCACTGAGCAAGAAAGGGTTTTACCTGGCTTTTCAGGATGTGGGTGCTTGCATAGCCCTGGTGTCTGTCCGTGTGTTCTACAAGAAGTGTCCACTCACTGTTCGAAATCTAGCCCAGTTTCCCGATACCATCACTGGGGCTGATACCTCTTCCCTGGTGGAAGTTCGAGGCTCCTGTGTCAACAACTCAGAAGAGAAGGATGTGCCAAAAATGTACTGTGGGGCAGATGGTGAATGGCTGGTACCCATTGGCAACTGCCTATGCAATGCTGGGCACGAGGAGCAGAATGGTGAATGCCAAGGTAAGAAGAGCCATACTGTACTTTTCATTAGGGCTTAGTGCACGTAATTAAATCAGAGATGGGACTGAATGGAGTAAAGCCAGTAATTAGCAGCCCCTGTGGGATGTACTGGGACAGAGGGATCTAATGAGTAAGTGCTGTAGCTCCAGGTGGCAAGGCTAAGACATTTCTAATACTGAGAAAACAAACGATGCTGCTGTAATCAGCAGAGGGCCAAGCACATTTGCTAACAGGCACTTAGATCCCAGCCGGCTTGATGCCCCTTCTGAAATGCTAATGAACAAGCTGAAGAAATGGGCTTGCTTGATCCTTGTTTAAAGAGGGCAGAAAACCTTTTGAGCCACAGTCTCCCGACTCCCTGAAAATAGCAGAATGTGTGTGAGCTCGAAGGAGTTAAAATGGGAACCGCACCGTTGACTCACCAGGTGCCCGCCCACTGATTACAATGAATCTGTACAAAGAGAGTACTTTAATTTTTTTCCTGCTTCATGGACCGGTAGAGAAGTGGCCCAACAGAGTAACGTAGGCGATGCTTCAAGTGCCTCTGTTCCACCTAGCACCCCTTGAAGGGTTTCAAAAGCAAAATTAATCTTGACAAAAGACCTCTTCATTTCTTTTAGGAGATCATAATGCATTTGAGGGGGTGGGGGAGAGTCTCCTGATTTGATCTGTGGTCAGAGGGAAGGGTGATAGTAGACTGCGATCCATTTTGGTTATTGGGTTTTGGAAAAAGAGTGCATTTTTACTGCATTGATTACAATTTATTATATTACTGAAGTGATTTTCACCCATCTCACACAGATGAGCATGGGCATTTCGTTCCTGACTTCCTCTGTCTGTCAGAGCAGAGACTGGCTTCTCAGCAGCTTTGCATTTGCCTTGGGGTGAAGGATAAGAGGAACTCATTTTATAGGTCTTGCTTATACCGTGTATGGATTGAGCTGTCCAAACAGGCCAGACATCCAAGGTCTTCTGTCTTGCTTGGCATCGTCCACAGCCTGCAGCTCCGTAATGGCTGTCGCTAAGTCGTGTCTGCAGGTTCCCAGCTATGGAGCAGAGCAGGTGAATCTTTTCTATCCGTCAGGCCGTCAGGGGTTCACCTGATTTGGTGATTAAAGAGCCTGAAGTAAATGACTGCCAAACGATTTGTCTGGCATCTCAAGCATTCTAATGGCAGGGTGGGATCAAGTGTAAGGCATTCCACTTGCTAGACCTTGAGTCTGTGGGCATCGCCACAAGAAAAAGTACACTGATGGTCCTTGTGGTGCTATCCGGTTACGGGAGGGAGAGAGTTTTTCTACTTTCTCCCAGGGGCCTTCACTGATTTGCTATCGTTATTTCTAGGAGTGGCTGTCTATGGATGTCCTTTTATGTCTTTATCAATAAAAGATAAAGATGTGATCGTCTTATTTCCCCAAGCTAAAGTGTCAACTTGAAAATATGCAAGTCACACTGGGAAGTCCCCTGTAAAGGTGGGGTCACGTGCTGTGGGGTTTGCTTTGTGACTTGGAGACTACTTGGGAAGGCTGAAGTGTACCCTGGCATTTGCATGAGAAAAGAATCGTGTACCTTGCCATTGGTGCAAGAATCACACCAGCTGTAGCAGACAGCCAAATGCCCAGGACGGTGGTGACACTACAGCTTTCTAGAAAAGATGCTTCTCTATTTGATTTTTGTGAACTGTGACTTTACATCTTCCAGAGATCCCTGTATGTGATTGTTATTCCTCTACTTCCTGGTAACACGCTTTCTCTGCCAGCGTTAGCTCATCTCGGTCTACCTAATGTTAATTGATTTTTCAGTTGTCATAGATCCTGGTAACTCATGGTATTGCTCTATCTCCAACTCCTTGACATCTTTACAAGTCAAATTAGGAGGAAAGGAGAAAAAGAGAGGGGATGAAGTCAATGGAACATTTTTGTGGTTTGCTTTATGGAACTGGTGTGCGTGCGTGCGTGTGTGTGTGTGTGTGTGTGTGTGTGTGTGTGTTCATCCTGTGATACATGGAAGGAACGGAGCAAGGAGCTGAACTCTGCAGACCCTGTCCATTTCTGAGCAAGCTGTCCATGATGAATGGCTGGTGTGTGTGTGTGCGTGCGTGCGTGCGTGTGTGTGTGTGTGTGTGTGTGTGTGTGTGTGTGAGAGAGAGAGAGAGAGAGAGAGAGAGATGGCAAAAGCCAGAGGAAGACTTACTGTCCCTGCCTCATTCTCTTAAGACAAGGTCTTGATGAACGGAGGAACCCAGAGCTAGACTAGCAGCTAATAAGTCCCAGAGAACCTCTTGTCTCCATCCTCCTCAGAGCTGGGGCTGCAGTTCTGAGTGTGCTATACCTAGCTTTCCTATGTGAATGCTGAGAATTTCTCCCTAGCCCCTGCTTTGGCTCCTTAGAGAACAGGGACTCATTAGAGAACAGAGTTTTTCATTTGGTGGGGAGGGGGGATGGCTTCAGATTGACTGAGAATGGCATTGAACTCCAGAGCCTCCTGCCTCCCGTTTCCCAAATGTTAGCTCCAGGCACCGCCCCCAGCAGCTGAGTCACGTTTTTTCATCCAAGGTGGAGGAAGGGGCTGTGTGAGTTAAATCTGAATTTGCTTTTTGCTACACTGAGTGGATAACTCTCAAGGAGATGCTTCGTTTGTTTTTCCATTTCTGCCAAGCAAGAGTCTCTGGTAAATTTAGGAAAGAAGGAAAAACTTGAACAGGGGATTTCTGAAATTCTAAACTTGAGTGAGACTTTACAAGATAACACAGCGCTGCAAAACTCCCTGGAGTAGGAAAAAAACAGTTGACCTTGGTTGACAACCTTACTGGACCCAGAGCATCACCAGATAGGTCAGACAGGTGTGGGGACTAGGGGATGTCTCTCAGTTTGATAGTTTGGTGATATGACCTTGATCATATTTCCTAAGCCTTGGTTTGTTCAGCTATAAAACTGAATGATGGAGTCATCATACTAAACTCACAGACTTGCCAAAGGACTCCAGGCAGTAGAAGTCCTCTTGCAGATCAGAAACAATAAATTGGTGGACATGTGAATACCTCTGTCACTTGCTCTTCCCAAGGTCAAAGCTTTTGACTTGGGAGTTGGGTTAGAATAATTAATCTGTTTCCCAGCCACTATCTGCAGTCAAGGCTAAAGATGGAAAGGAGCCCTAAATCCTTCATGAAACCCCCTTTTCACATCTCAGATCGAAAAATCATTTGAAGGGTGCCCTTCCCTTCTCCCCCCACCTTTTTCCCTCTATCTCTATAGCAAAGAACTTTCCTTTTGAATGAAAGACCAGTGATTTGGGGGTGGGACAAGAAGGGGAATGTAAAGAGAGCTTAAGGAGAAACATAAAGGAGATCAGGCCAGCTCCTCATGAGCCTGGCAGCAGGGTCCTCCCCATTGTCTTTTCAATGGGTCCACTGCAGCAGGACAAATAGAAGGACAGGTGAAAGGTCACCTACTTCCTCATCCATCTTCCTCGGGGTCTGAGAGGTCAGAGCGAAGATTGATTAAGATTTTAAACGTTTGACAAAGGCTCCTTGGGTGAAAATGGCCAGGGCGGGTGGGGGCCTGGGGTGCAGTGTTGTCTCCAGTCTAACCCTGGTCATCCTCTAGAGTCCTCAAGGGACCTTAGTGTCAGCACTACACTTCCTCTTGCCGTTCTTAGAGCCAACAGTACATGCTGATGTATGAGGGATGTGGTCTGCCTGGAAGGTGTCAAGAGCCCCAGGAGATGCTAAGCTGACCGAAGCAGCTGCCAGTCCATTGTGCTGTGGACTAGCTGGATCCAAAAAACGATTTGGTTTGGTTTCACTAGGACAATGAGGAGTGTCAGCCACTTGTCTGTCCTCAAGGAGAGAGACTAACTATATGAGCCAGTCTGCCCAGGCTGAGTGAGTCAATGCAGAGGATAACTCTTCTCCCCTAGTTGGCTTCTCAGAGTTAGTAGGACCCGCAAAGAAAAATCAAGATATAATGTGATGTCTCTTTCTGTGTCTGGGGAGCAAAGACATGTTCACACATGCCTGATGTTTAGAGCACAGTTCCAGTTAGCTCAGAAAAGGGTGCAGACCAAAAAACTTGCAACGTTTTTAAAAATCTTAATTTAAGAGCTGAAAAAAAAAATGAAAAGAGAGACCTAGATTTACTCATTGGGAAGTGCTAATCAAAATGTTTTCAGAATGTACATATAACAAGAATATTAGTAAAAAAGGACAGATTCTTTAAAGGGCAAAAAATCATAGCAGTGGCAAAATTAAGTTAGGCAGGAATCCACTGGTCTGGGAGTATAGCTCAGTAATAGAGCATTTCCCCAGAGCTGGGGAGATGGTGGGATCTAATGCTAGCAATAAAAACAAATACACTAGCAAACCAGTTTGCAAACTAATATAGATAGATAGCAACTGTGAGCTAAAGTATTGATGTATATTATGTCGTATCACACTCTTTGTCTTGAACTTTATCATTCTATATTGTTCTATAGCATTCATCAAGAATGAATGGTGCAGAAATGGCATGGCGGCTATGGGATTGAAATATTGTAAATTTATCCTCTGCAAAGGAGAAAACCATATCACAAAGGACAGATAGCTGTGTTTGTCTGATACGTGATAGGACTGTCAGAGAAAGAAGCAGTGGACAGCAGGGTTTCAAATATAGCTCAGAGAGCCAGCCCTCCATACCCTTTCATTTTTGAAATTTTTTTTTCTACCTTTCAATCGTGTCTTTAAGAATCAATTGCTTGACTCCCGAAGCTGCTTTCATCTGAGCTTTGAAGCGTGTCTGTGATCACTCACAGACCTAATTCTTTATCTCAGAGGAGCAAGGTTTAATTATTGTCCTTTTTCTTCCATAGTCTTTTTTTTTTTTTTCTTAAATGTTTTCCCCCTTCATTGTGTGACTAGGTTTCTTTTGTGAGCAGGGGATCATGCGCTGGTCTCTATTTTGGGTTCAGCAAAGCGTCACCTGGGAGTTATCTCAGTCAGGGATTTTTGAAATCCGTTATTTGAGATTTGATGACTTATTTTATTCTAACTGAGCTTCCTTGAACCTTTCAAAAGTGAATTAAGACGTCGTTATTTTTATTACTACTTGAGCTGCTAGGAAAAAGGCTGATTAAATGGTTTTGTGGTTGCCACTGTGCAGAGCAAAGGTGGCCCTGGTACAACTGGGTTTCACATCCTTGAACTTCACCACACTTAACTTTTATTTTTTCCTCCTTTGCTTTTAGTTGATGAATTTAATATTACCAAAGAATTGCATACTTGTCAGAAAAGTTCCCAGCGTAGGCTTGTGCAAAGCAAAAGGGGGAGTTGCTCCCCCTCACACATACACAGAGGCACTCAGGTTTCAAACTCACTCCAGAGCCACCATCTTTCCAGGGCTTTACTATGTGGCTAGCCCTGGCTAAGTTGGGGCTCTATGTAGACCAGGCTAACCCTTTAACTTGTAAGTTATTCTTGCCATTTTTACTTAGAAACAGTTGATGAACCATGGTAATTTTCTGGTTTCCTCTTAAAACAGGTAAATTTAGTAAAACTCTTTGAGAGAGAATGGAAGTGGATGAGCGGGGTTAGTGATGTCTATCCAAGTCACTGCCATGGTGACAATCAATGGAGCAGAAGACATCTCATTAAATGTTCATTGAATGAATTAATAAGTAAACAAACGAGTAAGGGATTCTGGCCTGTGTCGTATTAAACATTTATCTGGGAGAATTGTATTTCATGGAGTCCTTTGTGTGTGAGCTAATGCATCAATAAATTCCTAATTTATGTGTTTGTACTTCAGTTACATCCTCGCTCTTTTTTTCAAATGAGCCAATTTTTTCATTTGCTTGCATTTGAAGATCTCTTCCACACCATCCTTTGCCTTAACCATTACTACACAACTACCACCGACCACCATCCTTCCTACAGAAGCCCAACTTCAACCTTAATGAGGTCAATTTGGTGTCTCCACAACTCTGCAGACCTAGAGGCTCATCACAATCAGATGCAAGGACAGGATGCAAGGGGTGCGGGGCCGGTCTAAGGCTTTGGAAGCGAGCGCAAAATGAATTCCTTGTGCTAGGTCATTGAGGCGGAGCTTGCCCTTCTCCAGCACTTCCTGGAAGGCAGAGTCAGTGTGCTCACCTCCAGCATCAATGCTTACCTCAGCCGTAGCAGTCGCTAATGGATGAGGCTGAGCCATTATTACCTCTGGGAGACTCTGCTGTGGTGTGGGAACAAAAAGCTAGGCCTTTTTCAATCCTTACCATCCCTGCCAGAACGTGCCATGCAGCTCATGAAGTTAGCACAGACCTAGCTTAAGAAAGTGATTTTTGAGGGTTGGGTGGAATTTCTCATTTTGACTTACCTGGATATGTAATTATGGACAATAGCTCTACTCTCCTCACCTGACTGCTCACATATGTACATTGGTGATACTCAGCCATATGCCATCAAGTATGGCCTGTACGTAGGAGCATTATTTATGGAGGGCTTATCACCAGTCATCACATGAAAGTACTTCTAAAGATATTTTATTTTGTGTGTGCACGCACACGCACATGCACACGCATAGGCACTGTATGCACAAGGAAACCAGAGTGCACTGGAATCCCTTGGAGCTAGAGTTATAGGTAGTTATAAGCTGTCTAGCATAGGTACAGTGAACCTTGGGAGAGCAGCTAACTAGTGAAGTCTCTGTCTAGCTCTGATGTTAGAAACCTGTACTTTTTATTTTTCTGGTGCCAAGGATGGGTATGGTGATGGTGTGGGGCTGCTTGGTCAGTTTCTGCCTACTAATAACACTAGGTCTCAGCAGAGAGATTTGTTTTGAAAGGTCAATGGCTACTTTTGCAGGAAAGAGTAATGGTGTATGTCTTAGTTAGGCCCACGACCAAAGAAACTTGGGGTTTCTTTCAGTCACAGTTGCTATGACAGCCCATTATCAAGAGCAATGAGGGCAGGAACTCAAATGGTGCAGGAACCTGAAGGCAGGAGCTGATGCAGAAGCCATGGTGGGGACTTGCTCAGCCTGCTTTCTTATAGCTGTCTTGATCATCAGAGCAGGGATGGCAACACCCAGAATGGGCTGGGACCGCGCCCCCCTTGATCACTAAGAAAATACCTTACAGCTGCACCTTTTATGGAGACTGTTTTTTTCAATTGAGGCTTCATAAGATATGGCTGTAAGGCACTTCTTTCCTTCCTTCCTTCCTTCCTTCCTTCCTTCCTTCCTTCCTTTCTTCCTTTCTTTTTTTCTCTCTCCTTCCTTCTTCTTCTTTCTTTTTTTTCTCTTTTTTCTTTCTTCCCTTCTCTTTGAGACAGGGTTTCTTTGCCTTTGTGTAGCCCTGGCTGTCCCAGAACTCCCTTTGTATATCGGCTGTTCTCGAACTTACAGATATCTGCCTGCCTCTGCCTCTGAGTGCTGGGATTAAAGGAGTGCCTCGCCAGACCACTGGCCTTTTTCTTACTTAGTGATGATTTTAGCATGTATTGTGTATGTATGGTGACATAAGCTAGCTAAAACAACACAGCAGAGTAGTAAAGTTTCCTTTTAATTTTATGTATATGAATTATTTCTTATATGTACATACATCATGTGAGTACTTGATTTTTGGAGGAGGCCAGAACAGGGTGGTGGGCCCCTCAAACTTGAGTTAGGGATAGTTGTGAGTCACGCGGGTGAGTGTTAGTAGTTGAACCCGAGCCCCCTGGAAGAATAATCAGTGGCCTTACCCCCTGAACCATCATCTCTCCAGGCCCAAGGCTGGTCTTACCTATATTGAAGACATCACACACACCCTCATTCTTAAACTGATGTTCTAGGTCAGTGGTTTGGAAATGTGATCCATATGGAGTCTTCTGTAGAGCCCTTTCATGTGGCCCACAAAGTCAAAGAGTTCTTCATTTTCAGATATTGCCCCTGCCACTCGTCCTCTCAGAAGAGCAATGGAGTTGTCTGACACGCTATCTCATTGAGTTGATTATAGAGCCAGATATACAATTCCAGGTGTTTAGTACTAAGTCTGGCATTTGAAGAGAAAAGAGAAAAACAGATTAGGAAAGTTATGCCCCCTTTCTCTGTAATCTTTTTATTTGAGACACACAGGTTTGAGGGGGGGGGGGGTTGTTTATTTTGTTTTCATTAAAATATGTTGTTTGTCTTAACCCGAAATGGGCTTATTTGCTTCCTTCCTCCTACCCTCCTTTGAGACAGGGTCTCACTATGCAGCCTTGGCTGTCCTTGAACTCACTAAGTAAGCTTTGAACTTGTGGCGAGCCTTCTTCATCTACCTCCTAAGAGCTGAGATTATTGATGTGCACCACCAAGCTTATTTTCAGTGATTAAGAATAATAACAAAATACTGGGACTCAGGGAGGTTGCTGTCAAGTCCCTATGTTTGATCTTCAGGACCCACACGGTGGAAGAAGACAACTGACTCCCACAAAATTGTTCTCTGACCCTCACAAGGCAAGAGAGCCCTGTATACACATCAATAATTAAATTTAATTTTAAAAATGCTTTCCAAACTTCTGTTTGCCTTTTCTAAAGGTAGATACAGACAGCTGTAACTCATCAATAGAAGTGCCTTGGCATCCTAAAGAGCTTTTAAGAGAAGAGAGGGTTCCAAGGCCAAGAAGTTGGAGAACCAATGCAGGAGTCAGTCCATCAGCCTTTTTATTTAGGCAGCCAGACAATCTGGAGTGCACTTCTGTCTCCTGGTGGGCTGTTGAGACATGTTACCGATTTAAATGGGTGTGGGAAGGTCTGGCATGGGGTTGGGGACCTTTTCCATAATCTGGAAGATTGTGGTAGTTTGTCTGGAAGAATGGCATTTCGGTCAACCTTATAGATGCTTCCATAAAATTAGACAGCAATTTATAGCTCTTAGCTTCTTAAAAACTGGTTGTCTGTGTCCAATAACATGGCTCAGTGTTCTCTTTAGATTTATTATGAGAAGAGATGGTTGAGGAAGACCCAAAGAGGCTGGATCTTTTTCTCTTGGATTTTAAAACTCCTCTCATCCTATTGTTGACAACAGGTACCTCTGAGCTGGTAAGGGAAGGAAAATAGGTGAGGTCACTTGGTTCCATGATCTAGAGGGTAATTAATAGGCCCCTAACTAAATGGACATCCTATGAATATTCAGGGTCTATTTTGCCTTCCTGGGAAACAGGCATGTTGGAATGGCTTTCAACTCCCCTTGGAGACACCCAGCATTTTCGGGGTGAATGCAGGTCGTCAGCTGTCGGCCTGGCTTTGCCTTTCCAGGCAGCAAATTCTCCATTTGCATATTCTGTATGCGCCTTCATGCAAAACAGCACACCCATTTCCCCCTTTTCACAAAGGCAACTAGGGCTTGCCTTTGGAAACCCCAGCCAGAATCCTAGTCTGTTTATGCAGAACCCAATGAGTTAGACACCATGCAAATTAATTCGGCTTCCATTTGATTTGAATGCTTCCAGAGACTCTGGGGTTGGAGGCCAGAGTGGACTGTTTGCACTGGGCACTTTTTTTTTTTTTTTTTGTCTATAGCCCCTCCTCCAGCCCCCAGTTGGAATGGCTGTCAACTCTCCAGCTCCCCGAGCCCCATGCAAAATAACCCAAGCCCCTGATGCTCATTCCATTTTGACCTTTGGGAAAAGGACCCCGGCTCTGGGGAATCTTCAGGCTTGTCCTTAGTGACAGCTCCAGTTGGAATCTTGCTGTTCTTTCTGAAGTGGGAGAAGATGGTGTTATTCAGATTATGCTAGGAATGTTTAGATGTGTTCCGACAAAGATCTTCAGAAATTTCTGAAGGAAAAGATAAAAATTCTCGACAAGAGTTGTCAGGTCCCAGGAAGTTCGAAAAATACATTTTAGGCCACTGATTGGTCCATTCGCTCGCTCAACAAATAGATACTGGAAGTGTATCAGAGACAAATCTTTCATCTGCAATTCTATACCTATGAATGAACACCCCAGTCCTTGAGTTTAGAAATAATCAGTTTACTTATTTACCCAATAACATTCTTCTGACAAAAATATGCAGTGCATATTCTCTACTCCTGGTTGAAGCGTGCCTTTGCATCCAGTCCTTTTCTTACATTCCCCAAATCTTTACCCAAGTTTTACCTTATTCTTTCTAAAACAGGGACCAAGGCCCACTGCTTGTTTTACCCAACAATCTTCATCCACATTTATAAACTAGAAGAGGATTTTGTATGAAGGAGTTTCTGAAGTTCCACTAGTCTTGAGTTCCGTTAATTTCACAGGGTTGAAAATCAGGTCCAGCCAGACTTGGCATCCTCATTAAAGTGGAGGAAAGGTCAGAAAATGAGATGTAGATAGAGGAGAGCTTTGGGGGGAGCTTGTCCGTGGTCTGACAGAGTTTGATGATGCTGTGCAAAGTCCATTTGGGATGGATTATTAGGATTAAAGTTCGAAGAATGCCATGCACTTGGTGCGTTCTCTGGTGTCATGATTGGTTGAGAAAGTTCAGCTGCTGGTCTGGCTCTTGTTTCCAAGCATGGATTTAAACAGACCCGCATTTCTCAAAGGTGATCTTCCTAACCTCTTCATAATAAGTTACAGAGCTCAAATTGCTCAAAATCCTTAAAATACTATTTGAAGTCAGTTGATTGATAACGATCATTTCCCCGAACAACTACAGATATTTCCCACACCAGTACAAAGCCATGGTACAGTTTCCTAATTACCCTGATAATCCTGTTTGCTTGTATTTTTTAAACTATGAAGTGCTGAGTAATTATTCAATTCTTAATAGAAGGCAAATGGCAATGTAAACAATAATTAGGATGTTAGACAGACTAATGCGCTTCAAAGCAAATTGGATTTTTTTTCATAGTGTTCAGCATGAAGTCCCATAAAACTAACAATTTTAGAATCAAGGCAGAAAAGGTTCTATTTTGTTCATATTTTATGGCGGTATCTCTTCATGGCTTGTGTCTATGAATAGCCATTTGCCCCAGTGAAGCCGGCTGTGCCCAAGCCAATCTCACAATTGCTTCCCTGCTGTTTGACATTTGGCTGCTTTTGCCCAGGGGCTCCAGCCTGGGCCTTTGTCTGCCTGGGATCCAGGGGTCAGAGGTTAACAGAATACTGATTTTCTCCCATAATACCATGGCAGGTAAATATGGCCCAACCTCATGATTAGGGAAGACCCAGCCAGCTAGGAATGCTTTTCTCTAAAGCCTTTGTCCCTAAGAACGCCCGTGATTTAAGATGCCCAGTTTCCCACAATTGCTCCCACGCAGACCCATGCATTCTCTTGTGTGTGACGTCACCCTCTAAATCCCATTCACAACTAACAAAACCCCAAAGACAGGAGACCTGAAAACTCCCAGCAGAAAAGTATTCGTTTTGAAGAATTGATTTCTACAAGTTGAATAATGTACTACTACTACTACTACTACTTAATAGTCTTAGATATTCACTTTTATGTTGTAGTCTTATTTGTACTAGGTCTTAATGATTATGTATTTAACTGAAAATCAAGACAAGGCTATAAACAAATACTTGAATAATTTAGTAATTCTCCCAATTCCTTCTTTTTTTCTGTCTAGTCTTCTCAATGTGTGAACAGTTACAGGTACAGTTAAATGAAGAATTGGTTTTATTTTGTTTTCTATATCCCTCCTCTAAGGAAATACCCAAATGTTTATCATTATCAATGTTACTAATGTTTTACATTATCATAATCTTATTAGCTTCATAGTGTCAAGTTTTCTCCCCAAGATTAAGGACATTCACTAGTTTACACCCTCTTTGGTTCTGATCCACAGGAAGCTGGGGACATTGAAAACATCTCAAACTGGGCAGGAGAATTGGTTCAGTGTTTGAAAGCATTTATTCTTGCTAAGGACCCGGTTTGATTCCCAGCACCGGCAGGGAGATTGGCCACTTCCTCAGGCACAGTTTGATTCCTAGCATCTGCAAGGAGATTGGCCACTTCCTGGGGGCACCAGGTATGCCTGTGGTACACATGTGCAGGCAAAGCACTCATGAATAAAATAAATCTTAAAAAAAAATGTTTTAATGGTTTAAGCTTACACACACACACACACACACACACACACACACACACACTCAAAACCTTTCTCTGTTTGGTCAACCTCTTTAACCCTGAACTGTGAACTTGGTCCTTGGATGTATTTGTTTTCAGTTTGAGTGTTTGAAAAAGACATCTTCAGTTTGAAAAACAGTTTCCTTTTGAAGTGTCTGTCCTGGCAGGGACTGAAGCAGCCTCAGGCAAATTAGCATGTTAAAAGAATGGATCAATAACTTCTCTGGCTCCTCCACCCTTCTTGCTCTCTTCCAAGGGAGAGTTTTGAAGAACCCTAGGAGGCCCTTGACAGATGTGCCAAGAGGACCATCGATAGCCAAGTAGGGGGTAGGGGTGGGGGACATTGACAGCTTGATCTAGTGCCCAGCCCACGTCTGCGCTGGCCATTTGAAAATGGATGCAGGAGGAATTGACAGCTTCAGAAAGCACTTGCAGTTTATGTAATTATGGAGAGGATTAGAAGGAAAGTGTTGGGAGAGATAAGATCAATAGCTGGCACTCCTCATCTGAGCTCCTGCATCACTCCGTTTTGTTGTGTTTAGTCTTGGGCTTTGAGAAGAATATTTTAGAGGTTTGTGTCTCTTTAAGGGTTGTGTAGTAAGCCTGTGCATTAAAAATGTAGATAGCCCAGCAGCCCCCACTGGGTTTGAAAAGCAGTCTGGAAGGCAGCTAACACAGTCATGCCATGTCTTTTTACCATCCAGAGGTGCCGAGAAGAACTGAAAGTTTATTACTCTGTTTCTTTTCACAGTAATTCCTAGATCCTCTAAACCAGTGTGGTTCTCAGTCTTCTCCTTTAACCCTTATATTGTGGTGACCTCCAAGCATAAAATGACTTTATTGCTACTTCATAACTGTAATTTTGCTACTGCTATGAGTCATGATGTAAGTATCTGATATGCAGGATGTTTGATAGGTTGACAACCACTGCTCTAAACCCCTTCCTTGAAAAACTGACTTTGTTTGCATCCCAGAGTTTAAGAAATTAGCATCAATGCAGTCCTATGTGAGGTCCTGTGGAGTTTTCAATCAAAGGAACTTGTGGGAGGAGCAAAATGGGCATTATCTTTTTGCAAAGACGAGAATACCGTTTAAATGGTTTCAAGTAGAAAAGGATGGTAAATGGCAGAACTCTCCATAGGACAAACTTGGCTGTACTAACTATAATAAGCCTAAAAACCTAATTTATTGTCTTGATAAAGGATTCCAAAGTTCCTGTTGATAGAATTTTGGTGCTATAAGTATTTCGGTAGTTTTTAAGAGGTCACTATAGATCTGTGCACTTGAGCTTTCGATGAAATGGGCATTTGGATGAAAACTTGGTAAAAAGTGTGTTAGAGATCTTGGCTTTTCAGCCTCTTAGAAGTTTTATCTTTTAAGAATTACAAGTTGCTCTTCTAGAGAACCCACATGTTGTCTCACAACTGTCCTTAACTCTAGTTTCAGGGGATTCAATGTCCTCTTCCGGCTTCCTTACCCACCAGGCACACATATACTGTATAGATGCAAGCAAAACACCCTGCATAAAATAAAAATACATATTTTAAAATTAAAAATACTACCATGTTTAGAAAGACACACTGAAAAGAGCCTCTACATTCCCAAAAGGATTACTTACATCTGCTGTAGATAATGAAGGAGGAACACAAGCCCACTGAGTTTTTCCAATATTTTCCATTATATCTTTTTTTCTAGCTGGTTATCATAGATCTACAGGAAAGCTATCGATTTTTGTATGTTTATCTTACATCCAATCTTTTTATTGAGCTCTCACGTGAATACTAATAGGGTCTCAGTTAATACTCCAGGGTTTCTAGAGAACAAATAGTCTTTATTGCAAGTGATTGTACTTATATTTCTTCCCTACTCTCCCAAAATTTAGACCTTATTTTTACCTTAAAATATTGGTCCAAATTGCTGGACTATTAATCAACAGTAATGAGGACCAAGAACACTCTGATTTTATACTTTGATTTAATGGACATAATTAAACTGTACCACATTATTTTCTTACTATTGTATTTTTAATTTTTGGCTTTGTGTTTATGTATGTTTTCTTGAGACAGAGCCACACTTTATAGCCCAGACTAGCATAGAACTTAACTATGTAGTTCAGGCTCTGCTTTCTGATTGTTGGGATCACAAGTACGAGCTGTTATTCCTGGCCTCCTTTTTGTAGAGTTTAAACACTTCATCAAATGAGTGAATCAGTGTCAAATTTTCTTCAGTTGCTTTTTTGGTGAGTTGTTCTTATGAGTTTTACTGTTATTGGTAATTTTCTCTTCTGATAAGTCCAAAAATATGTTTCTGTGAGTGGGGAACAGTCCTGGGAAGTGCAGTGAATTCTGAAGAGTAGCCTCCTGATTTTGATTTGTTCATTCGAAATGGAATGGATTGTGGGTTGGTTAGCTCTTTGGATGAAGAATGACCGGGTGTGAACTCAGCTTGGCCACTCTGTGAGTCTTCAGTAGGGTTTCCATTGCTGTGATGAAACAACCATGACCCAAAAATCAAGCTCTGAGGAAAGGGTTTGTTGGACTTACACTTCCCATTGTAGTCCCTTGTGGAAGGAAGCGAGGGCAGGAACTCCAACAGGACAGGGACCTGGAGGCAGGAGCTGATGCAGAAGCAGTGGAGGAATGCTGCTTATTGGCTTGCTCCCCATGGCTTGCTCAGCCTGCTTTCTTACAGAATCCAGGGCCACCAGCCCAGGGGTGGCACCAGCCACCACGGACTGGGTCCTCCCCCATCAATCACTAAGAAAACACTTTCTAGACTTGTCCACGGCCCAATCTTACGGAGGTATTTTCTCAACTGAAGCTCTCTCCTTTCAGATGACTGTGTAGTTTGGTCATAAATCTGACCAGCACAGTGTGTGACGGTTAACTGCTTATTTGACATTCTTGCTTTCCTCCACTCCTCTCCTATACAGTAGGACTGACTGGCACCTCCCCTGTGCATACACCACACTAAAGACAATAGCACTTATAAACCTCACCTAGGAAATGGTGGCTTAGTATCCAGCAAATATTGACTATTTATTTATTTATTTATTTATTGGTTTTTGAGACAGGGTTTCTCTGTGTAGCCCTGGCTGTCCTGGAATTCACTCTGTAGACCAGGCTGGCCTTGAACTCAGAAATCCGCCTGTCTCTGCCTCCCAAGTGCTGGGATTAAAGGCGTGCGCTACGACTTTTTATTCTTATAGTTCAATAAATATCCACACATTGTTGGTCTATACATGACTCTCCCCTTACCTCTTTGCATACATGTGGCTTTTTCTCATATTTTCTCAGGAGGCTAGTTATTGATCAGTTCAGGAAATTGGGATAGATCCTATTTTAATAATTGACACCATTATAGAACATTATCACGCATGAAGACTCTTTCTGCAAGCTTAAAAGATTCTACTGTTAGTCTTGGTTCAGAGGTGTACTTGGGATTTAGACTCTTTGCTAGATGTTTTGTAAAAGATGAGAGCAACAGACCTAACCCTGGGACCCTAACATGACCTTTGTAATCACACAAGGGGATTTTCAAGCCCAGCAGTGTGGTCTTTCCTCTTGAATTGGATTGGACAGTTCTCAGCCTCTCCTGTCTTCATGAGGAAAAGCCAAAGTGCTTCTTTCTACTTGCCCATTCTGTCCTCATTGATGCCTCCATTACATGAGTAGATCTTTAAGGTTTGGAAGAGGAAGAGGGAGAGGAAGAGGGAGAGGAAGGTAACAGGACTGATCAAACCCAGGGACAGATCACAGGCATGGTCAAACTAGTAGGAGCCAGAAATGTGAATGCTGATAGATAGCCATGCGCATGGAGAAATGTTTAGTGTCCCATCAGGCTGAGGTACTGCCTACTGCAAGGGGTGAGGGAGGAGTGCGGGGAGGGGGGGAATGGGTACGACCTCTCTGATTGTGGCACCCTCTTATTAAAGGAGGGACAGGAGATGGGGAGAAAGAGCAGAGGGAGACTGAGAACATGGGAGTGACCCTAGAAACACTAGGGACGTCTTCAGCAGCTTTGACAAAATGATTTGTGGATTTTGAGGACTTGGAGGTTTCACGTTTCACTTAACTAAACAAATTACTCTGTAGGCCACAGAGTGAGTGCAAAGATCCCCAGAAGACAGAGTCCACTGCAACATAAGCGAAGGACCGAGTATTTATTTTTGGCACTGAGGATTGATTGAATCCAGAACTTTCTGCCCTCTAGGCAAGTCATCTACCCTTGTGCTATATCTGCGTCCTCTTTTTTTAACCTTTTATTTTGAGTCATGGTCTAGTTACTAAATTACCCAGAATGACCTTGGAATCACTCTGCAGTCCAGGTAAGCTTTGGATTTGTGTGCAGGCCCCTGGATAGCTGGGATGGCAAGCCTAGATCACCAAGCTTGGCTTTGTTAGTATTTCCTATTAACTGAGAGTACAGCTCAATCTGCATGTCTTTTGTTTGTGCACTGTGTGCACACTGTGTTCACACTGGCTAAGATGACCCATGCCACCAAACAGTTTCTATGAGAAGGAGGCCTGAGACTCCTGTTTCTCAGTGGGCACCACTGACAAGTAGGGCACGACCCACTTCCCTAAGTAACTCTCAGCTAAGAAGAATTTTAGATCTACCTGTGGGAAACTCAGTGATAATTCACGGTATAATCCCTAGTCATTGTAATAGGCCAGTAAACTCCTCCTCCTCCCCTCTTACAAATGTCCTAGTTCCCAGGGATGTATATTCATCTGACGTATACACCGACAGACCTAAACTCTAGAAGAACCTTTATAACTCTAAGATTCTAAGATGAGCATTTGGGGCACTCAGCTTTAAATATTTCCTGTTTCTCAGAGTAGGTATCTTGGTCCAGGGTCTTGTTATTTAGAAAAGAGAAGATGCTCTTCTGCCAATGCCATCAAGAAAGCTGTTATTATTTTCCAAAAACCAAATGGTGCTCCATTGGGAGTTTCCACAATAAACACACATTAATGGAGCTGGAAAATGTCATTGGGAGAAATTACTAGCCTTTTACTCTTCCAGTCTTAGCTTCTTTAGTCCTGAAACACTCTTAGAAGACAGGTACTATTTGTATCCCCAGATAAAAAACAGAGGCACAGAAAGGTCCCTGGGCCACACAGACTCTTCTAGGAGATTTGCAAAAAAGGGACAGCCCAGCCTCCAGGCCTCCAAGTTCTCCAGCTGTCTACCATGCTTTCTCTGGGTATGATCTGCTACTCTCTCTCCCTTTCATCATCTACCTCTGTGTGTGTGTGTGCATGTGAGATGTGTGGAGTATATGCCTACGTGTGTACATGTACATGCCCACGTGTGTATGGTGGCCCAAGAAGGCTGTGTTCTATCACCATCTGCCTTATTCTTCTGAGGCAGGATCTCTCACTAAACCTAGAGCTAGCTAGAAGCCAGCAAAGACCAACAAAGACCAACAATCCTCTTGCCTCAGCCCTACACAGCACTGAGTTGATAGGTGTGTGCGTGATCACACCCAGCTTCTTATGTGGGTGCTAGGATCTGAACTCAGTTCTTCATGCTTACACAGCAAGCCACTAAGACATTTCTCCTTCCCCCAGAGAAAATTATTCCTATCTTGACACTGTATCACACTGTAGAGGGATGATAGTTTTCCCTTGAATGTGCCTACGTGTGTACATGTACATGCCCACGTGTGTATGGTGGCCCAAGAAGGCTGTGTTCTATCACCATCTGCCTGGTGGGAATTTGTGTTCTTGGACCAGAAAAAATAGACAAAGAAGCGCAAGGAAGGATGGTTAATGAAATGATTTTTTTTCTTCATTATAGATTATGATCTATAAATATAACCTAAACAAAGTACCTATTCTTCCCCCAAGTTGCTTTTAATCAGATTGTCTTATTATAGGAACAGAAAACTAAATAGGATATAAGGGATTCCATATACGGTGTCTCCCCACATATCTAGGCCTTCAGTCGTTTTATACACCTGCCTGTATCAGCAGTCTGAGACCTCCATACATATACATATGTATGTATGTATGTATGTATGTATGTATGTATATATGTATGTATGTTTGTATTTTTAAGTGTGCAGTCTAACACTTCATATATACATTGTATGTATTTATATGTATATGAAGTCATTGAACAAAATAACCTTAGTGTTCATCTCCCAATCAATGATCTACTCCCAATCAGTGATCTACTTCAACTGATTAATATTTAACTAGACTATAACAGATTTAATTATACTCTTGTTTTATTGTGTGAGCATAGCATGGAAAACTGTCTTGTCTAAATATAGCTGAAAGCCATGTTCAAGGGAGCATATGAATCACGCAGTTATTGGGTTTGAAAACAAATCACAAATTCCTGTGGTTTGTTAAAATGTTGAACACAGGCAATTGTAAAAATGGCAAAGTCATCATCACTCTTAGCACAGTGAAGGACCGAGCATATCCATCCGTTGGTTTCTGGGCTGCCACGCTTTGTGTACATATATGCACGCACAAGCATACACGTACTCTAAATATTTATTATTCTCACACATAATGATCATAAAATCTTTCCTGATCACTAAGTATAACTATTATATAGTATTTTATAGCTACAGTAAGTTTTCTGTGATTTGTTTGGCCTTTCCTCCACTTTATTCTTTTGTATTTTTTTACCTTTTAATTTGTGTGTCTCTGTGTGTGTATGTATAAGAAAGAGATGTTTTCCTGTGTATGCATGTGTGTATGCATGTGTAGAGCTGTTATCCTTCTCTCCACTTTAGTTTTGAGGCAGTATCTCTTACAGAACCTGGAGTTCACCAGTTGAGCAAAAGTTGCTGTCAATCAACTCCGACCCTCTAAATACCCCCAGGACCCAATACTTGTTTGTTTGTTTGTTTGTTTGTTTGTTTTTGTTTGTTTGACATGGGTGCTGGGGACTCAAACTCAGATCCTTGTACTTGTAGAGCAAGCACTTTATCAACTGACCTCCCTAAACTTACCAACCTTATTTTTATTTAGTCACCGATTTTTTTCCCCCCAATTTGAGGCTTTCAGTCCTGGCTCTTGAATATCCTCAGAAAACCATGAACTAGTTTTTACTATTTTAAAGTAATCTGAAATATTTGATTTAAGTATTGTTTATTGTAAAGATTTTCATATACGGTAAAAAAAATTGAGATGCATGCTTATCTTGGATTGAGACATGTGTAATGAGAAATAGGACAAATATTGGGTCATCACGTGTTAATTTGCAAGCACTAGTCATTAATGAAGAGAACTCCAAAGTAAAGGTGTTCTTTTTTTTTTTTTTTTAACTCATTAGCGCTTGCTTATGAGAAAAATTCTTCTAAGTCTTTACTTTTTCAAGATTCTTGGCATCAAAGCCTTTATTCCCTTTCTAAAAATAAGAGAATCAATTAATTTTTAAAGCTTGTTTTAAACAAAGATAGGATTCCTCGTCTACCTGTGACAGTTGTTGGCAGCTACCTTTTAATATAATGGATTATATGTATTTTAAGTTGCCTGATGAAAATCATTGCTTCTAACTCTTCGAGCTTTCCCCCCCCCCACCCCCAACGGAGATGTTCTGCAAGAACAGAAAAGTCTGCCCTTCTCCAGAGTCATTGCTCTCGCTGGATGAGGTGAATTGTTTTCATACAATCGCTTGGGCCCTGTGGCCTAACAGTTTTACAAAATGCCATTAAGGGTTTCACCAACTAGAAAGGAAAATGACTTCATGGCTTGAGTATGAACTTAAAAATACCCACGTAGGAAATGGGACTGGAGAGGTCTCTAGACCTGCTTAACTCTCCTTCTTTTCTTCTTCCCCGACTTAAGTGATATGATTACTTTGTCATCCATTGTTCCTGAGACCTCGGAATCTATCCTGTTCCCCTCCAGAGCATCACTGCCTTGAAACTGGGTCATCCAGGAGCATACACCTGTCCCAGTTCCTCTCGGAATGCTAATGGTCCAGTTAAGTTGTGCACTTCTCCTTTTTTAAAGTGCCTTGAGCGTCGCACAAGTTGGGTTTCCAAAATGTACAAAAATGCTTCTCCCTTTCTCTCACCATCCTCAACTCTCTCAGACTGAGGCTTTGGTCTGGAAGCCCTGCCACTTAAAGAAGAGCGCTCCCTCCCCCTCCCCCACACACAGTTCTTCGACCCTGAAACATTCATTTATCTTTCATTTTTACCCTCTGTGTTCTCAGGCATGATAGAAAAGCATATTGTTTTAAATTTGTTTCTACTAAACACATGAACAGGTTTTTACCGTCAGAGTTAGTAGCATTGAGCTCAGAACAGATCAGAGAAAGAAATGTGCCCCAACATACAAGCTAAACCTCAAGTCCTGTTTGCTGGTGTTGGGGCGAAGGTTCCCTGCCGCAGGAGCCTAGGTATGAAGTCCCTGCTTGGATGGTGGCATTTATCTTTTCCTCTCACGGCCCTGCAGGCCCCAGCCAGTGGTTCGTGGGTATTGGCATTACCCACCTACACCGGGCAGTGAATTCATTCCATCGCTGTGGATTTCCACTTCTGTTTTGCTTAGGATAAGCAGTGGCCTCCACCTGCACCTCACACACTCAGAAGCTGCAACCGCTCTGTCTTTGGGACGTGACATTCTTGTTTCTAACTGGGTCCATGACTTATAAAGCTTATGTTCTCTACCCTCCGGCTAGAAGTTTCAAGACTTTAAAGACACTCGGGTCGTGGTGGTACATGCCTTTCATCCCAGGATTCAGGAGGCAGAGACAAGT
>JADRCD010221801.1:3872-29915 GCA_019843815.1 Montemys delectorum | reverse complement strand
TATTTATTTATTTATTTATTTATTTATTTATTTATGTTACCAGCAAAACCTTCATTATATGACTATATTGATAAATGATAAATGTTAAATATTATTATCGTATAATAGCATTGCCTTGAGCTCTCTTAGGGATGAGAAGAGCTTATCCTTAAAAAAACGGTTATATAAAAGGCAAAATAGATCAAATCATCAAAAAAGAAATCTCTAGAGCAGTGAATGTCCCAAAAATTTATATTTGTTTGTACAAATTAATATTCTTTCTTGATACCAGGGAAATGGTAATGATATAATATATGGAGTATTTTTTATTATTATTGCAGAAGTATGGAAGAATAAGCAGAAATCCTGAGAACTTTGTTGTATATGTATATGTGGAACCCAAGGTAAGGTAAGTGGAGTACCATTAAATAACTAATGGTCTTTGTATAGGACCATAATTGAACTTCTATGTTAATTAAATTGTGTGATAGTGATCAAATAAGTGGAGATAAAACAAGTATAATCCTGGCCTGGAACATTAGACACAAGATAGGGAAAGGACAGTGAAAAGGAATAAAATGCAGAAAGTGACATGTGAGGGTGAGAATTTCAATAAAAATTAACTCAACAACTAACCAGTGATCTGATTCTCTCTTCGTGACTTAGTACTGAAAGAGATTTTACTTCTCGTACAGACATATGTTGTTTCCCTGTGAATGTTGTCTATAGATTTCAAGGAATTTGATGCTAGAATAGGCTAGGTATGTTTATCATAATGTAATAGAAATTATGCTGAATATGCCAAGTGACAGGAAATTATTGAAATAGGCCTTTGTCTCCAATTCCAATCAATTTTGACATCAATGACGATATGCCCTGTCAACAACAAAAAATAGTTTATGCCTTTTGTATTCATTTGCATATTAAAATAAAGACCCAATTAGCAAAGAGAATCATCATTTAGGGTTGCATCTACTTTGCCTGTTACCATATCTGTTTTTTTTTTAAAGTACAAATGGTAAAAATGTCTGAAGTCTTCCCTAACCAGACAACAATAGTCTCATTTTTGCAGAATAAGGACCTTCACAGCAAGATGCTGTGGAAGGTAAAGTGAGAGGCCAAACCTACTCCATCTTGGGACCAGCCTCCAGTCTCCATTTAAAAAAAAAAAGTTCTGAAAACTTGAAAGGCAACTGAACCCAACCTGCACCCAAGTTCCAGGAAGAACTATATAGTTTGTCTCTGGCCCATAGCCCAGAGTTACCTGCTACCTACGCCCTAGCAACTGTTAATCAGGATTAGTCTGGTAGTTCCAATTGTACTTTCAGACCAGTTGTGATTGTTCATGGCTTTCTTTCAGAGCACCCATCTGTTGGCTTACAGTTGTTCCATGTGCACTGTGCAGCAGTGGATGAACTTTGTTCCATGTGTTCTCTGCTGCACTGCAATAATACTGTCCTGTGTGCTCTATGTAGCACTATGGTAATTCTGTTCCATCTGCTCTCTGTAGCACCACAATAAGTCTGTTCTGAAAAGACATCTAAAAAATCTACATTCCATGGTTAAAGTCATTCAATTAGATGCTTGCCAAAAACCCCTCACTTGCCCACAATTTCCTATAAGACCTTGTTCTCCTGATTACTCAGGGCTTCACCCACCTATCCTGCTGTGTCAGTGTAAGCAATGAGCCCAAAACTGAGCTTGAATAAAGACCCTAGGGACATTGCATTGGAATTGGCTCCTTGGTGATCTTTTGAGGTTCACAAATGCTTCTTGAATGGGCACAATATTTTGGTGCATTGGTCAGAAAAATCACAACCCCTAGTACTACCAGCCAGAAGGATCTCCATACTAACTGGTAAGGAATTCATATCTGTGTCTGTCCATAGGATAAATTTGTCCATGAGTCTATGTGGTGTGCAGTATTTTGTTCCATGTGCACTGTGCAGCACTGGATGAAATTTGTTCTGTGTTCTCTGTGCTACACTATGGTAATTCTGTTCCATGTGCTCTCTGTAGCACCACGATAAGTCTGTTCCAAAAAGACGTCTAAAAAACCTGCATTCATGCTTAAAGTGACAAGTCAAACACGATGGAAAATGATGGCCACATAGGGCTGGAAGGCGTTCCTATCCTAGTCCAGATATTTTGGTGTCTCAATTGTGATTAGTTAGGTACAGGCTTGGGGAGCTGTGAGCACTAGCTGTTTGTTATTTTTATTTCCTCCTGATGGAGAGGAGAGGACATTCTTCTTGTGTTTATGTTTGTTATTGTTTATGTTGGGACTAATTGTTTCTCTTGTGTTTCTTGTTACCAGAAAACTTTGATTTTGACAGACGCTAACATGGGACAGTTGCCTTCAACTCCACTGGAATTGCTTGTTAGTCATTTTAAGGATGTTAAAACTAGTAAGCAGAATCTTTCTGTCACCATTAGAAGGGATCAACTAACCACATTTTGCAGGTTAGAATGGCCTTCCTTCAACACTGGCTGACCCCCAGAGGGATCCTTTGACCTGGGATTGGTTCAAGAGATTGAAAAGATGATTTTAAAATGCAAATCGGGCACCTGGACAAAATAAGTAATGCAATGGTCTTGTGAGACCACTTAAACCATTTTCCCCCAAGACAACAGGCAGAGGATTTTGCCTCGGTTTGCAAAAAGCCCAAGGATATGAAGGAAGAGACACTAGACCACCCACCTCCTTCTGCACTATCCTTCTACTCAGTCTTCCATGGAGGAATGGAGGAGGATGTCATTCCCCCCAAACCCCTTCCCCACTATATTCTTCTCCTCAGGTGGAATAGCAGCATCTGCAGCCTCTGCCCAAAGCAGCTCTGCTGTTAGGTGGCTCTGCTGTAGGGGGCAGGAGGGGGTGGCTGCCACAGGGACATGGAGCTGCCGGGGACTGATTCCTGAGCCTGAATCCTTTGCCTTGCCCATGCATGCAGCTGGGCCGATTGATGACCAGAGAAATCAACCCCATCACTATTGGCCCTTTGCCACTAGTGACCATTATAACTGGGGAAATCAGAACTCCCTCTTTTCAGACCACCCTAGAGATGTAACTAGGGTCTTAGAGATGATTCTGTTCACCCACCAAACCACTCAGCAAGACTGCCACCATCTCTTGGAGTTTCTCTTCACCACAGAAGAAAGAAAGATGATCCAAATGGAGGCCAGGGAATTGGTTCATTGCCCCCACAGGGGAGCCCACCAATAACCAAGCAGCTAGAAAGATTTCATTGGATTAAAGAAGTTTTCAATTTCTGTACCAGACATGGAGTTGCCAAATGTGAATAAGCCCCTTTACCTCTTCATGGATGAGAGATCTGGAATAGCAAAGGGAGGTATTGACTCAGACTCTTGGGCCCTGTTGTGGACCAGTAGTCTACCTCTCAACAAAATTTGACTTGGTAGCCAGAGGCTGGCCCCCTTGTTTGTGCATCATCTCTTTAGTGGCCCACCTGGTTCAAGTATGCTGAAGAACTGTCACTGGGCCAAAGCCTGACTATAAACATGCTTCGTACTATCAAAGGACAGCTTAAGCAGCCCCTCAGTCGATGGCTCATCAATGCCAGAAAGACTCATAACCAGTCTTCCTTCTTATATCCCATTAGGGTAATCTTCCAAGCCCCAACTTCCTTGAGCAACACTACCCTGCTGCCTGACTCAAACCACAATGGCCCTCTCAATGATGACTCAGATATTTTGGTCCACATCCATGGGACCAGATCAGATATTCAGGATACACCCTTGACAGATGCAGAGGTGACATGGATTACAGATGGCAACAGCGTCATTCGGGATGGATAGATATGTTTTGTGGCAACAGTGGTGTCAAACACAGAGGTCATAAGAGCAGAGCCGCTCCTAGAAGGAACAACAGCCAAAAAAGCTGGACTGATAGCTCTAATCAAGGTGTTGGAGCTGGGAAAAGACAAGAGACTTAACATTTACACAAATAGATGGTATGCTTTGCTACGGCTCATGTCCATGGCACTATTTATAAACAGATGTAGAGGCTCACAGCCATTCATTGAACTGAGTACACTGTCCCCAGTGAAGAAGTTAGAGAAAGGTTCTATGGGGCTGAAGGGTTTGCAGCCCCTTAGGACGAACAACAATTACTAACTAGTACCCTCAGAGCTCCCAGGGACCCAACCACCAATCAAGGACTATACAGGGTGGGACTGAATGTTCTGGCAGCATGTGTATAGTAGAGGATTGCAAATTCGATCATCAATAGGAGGAAAGGACCTCGGCCTTGTGAAGGTTTTGCGCCCCAGTGTAGGGGAATGCCAGGGCCAGTAAGTGGGAGATGGTGGGGTGGCAGGCATGGGGGGGGGAGGCAAAAGGAGTTTGTTCTTGTTGTTTTTGTTTGTTTGTCTGTTTTTTGGAGGGGAACCTGGGAAAGGGAAAATTTACATGTAAATAAAGAAAATATCTAATTAAAAAAAAAAAAAAAAAGGAGAGAGGCCTTCTGATAGGAGAAGAAAAGAGTATCAACAGTAAGGAGGAAATCCTCTCTCTACTGAGGTTCTGTAAGGACCAAAATGCTGGCCATCATCCACTGCTCAGGATACCAGGATGGAAGGACCACATTTCAGAGTGTAAAAATAGGTCAGATGCCTGACATGCTGCCCTAGAAACTGGACCTTTCTTGCCTCTGATCTCCCTGAAACCAGAGAACCCTACACTTCCTGATCAACCTAACTATTCAAAAGATGGCATACCCTGGGCTAGGAATTTGTCCATGTCCCAAACTCATTGTGACCAAAAAAATTGCACCGTATATACTTCAGAAGATCTACTGCTCTTCCAACATGAGTATCCAGAGAATGCAGGATTTGATACAGCATGCAAATATCAGGTTTACAAATGCCAATTTGAAGACAGCTGAGGTTTTCAAAACCTGCAAGGCCTGCCAGCTAAATAACATGGTGGGTAAAGAGAAGAACACAGATAATAAGTTCAGATACATAAAGCCTTGAGCCTACTGAGAGACAGACTTCACAGAGGAAAAACCAGGGAAATTTGGATATCGATATTTACTGGTTATATCTTTTCAGGATGGACTGAGGCCTTACCCACCATACATGATACTACTCAAACAGTGGCAAAGAAAGTATTTAAAGAAGTTCTTCCAAGCTGGGCAGTGGTGGTGCATGCCTTTAATCCCAGCATTTCAGAGGCAGAGGCAGGTGTTCAAAGCCAGCCTGGTCTACAGCGTAAGTTCCAGGAGAGCCAAGGCTATTCAGAGAAACCCTGTCTCAAAAAAACCAAAAGAAAAAAAGAACAGAAGAAGAAGAAGAAGAAGAAGAAGAAGAAGAAGAAGAAGAAGAAGGAGAAGGAGAAGGAGAAGGAGAAGGAGAAGGAGAAGGAGAAGGAGAAGGAGAAGGAGAAGGAGAAGGAGAAGGAGAAGGAGAAGGAGAAGGAGAAGGAGAGGAAGAGGAAGAGGAAGAGGAAGAGGAAGAGGAAGAAGAAGAAGAAGAAGAAGAAGAAGAAGAAGAAGAAGAAGAAGAAGAAGAAGAAGAAGAAGAAGAAGAAGAAGAAGAAGTTCCAATGTATGGTTTCGCTCAACTTATAGGATTTGATAATAGACCTATTTTTGTGTTCCATGTAAGTCAGGGATTTGCAAATATTCTGGGGACTGATTTGAACATCATTGTGCCTATAGAGCCCAGGGATCAGGACAAGTAAAAAGGGTGCACAGGACTCTGAAAGAGAGCTTAACTGAATTTACCTTATAGACTGACAGTGACAGTGTGACTTTCCTCCCCTTTGCCCTTTAGAGGGCACAAACTCCCCATACCAGATGGGACTCAACTCCTTTGAGATCATGTTTAGTTCTACCCCTCCAATTACTCCTAACCTTTAGAATGAAGTCATAGCCAAATCAGATAACTGCCAACTTTTAGATGACCTTGAGGGCATCCAATGGGTCCACAAACATATCTGGCATAAACTTTGTGCCCGCTATGAAACAGGTTCACCTCCAGAGCCTCATCCATTTCAGACCCAGAGACTTGGACCTAGTCAAGAGATACCACCAAGGGTTGCTCTAATCTCTTTAGAAAGGCCCCTATGTCATCATTCTGAACATCCCCACCACATTGAAGGTTGATGGATTTGCAGTATGGATCCACAGGAAATGAAAGGTGTTCTTCCAATCCTCTCAAGCTCAAGTTATAGCAATCCTGATGAACCTGTTTCCTGTGCAAATGTCATCCCTCACCAGCCCTTTTACCTTATCTGGGACATCATCAATATGGCCACAGGGAAGATTGCTAATTCTACTTCCCAGGCTGCACCCCCAGGTACCTGCTTCCTGGATCTCCATGATAATGTTTCCATGATGACTCCTCTGTAAGACAGCTTGTGGACAGCCCCCACCATGTTATGGCTGCAACTCACTCTTGGTGTGATGGCAGACAAAGCACCAAGCTTTTTATGTCCCCCTGGAACATTCCTAAAGGCACAAACAATGCGATAAATATGGCAGCCATAAGGCCTTCTTCTGTGCTGCCTGGGGAAGTGTATTCAAAGCATGGTAGACTGGAAGTCCCCTCAATAAAGACCTCATCACCATGAATACGTTCAGTTCTCAGGGCTATGGGGAGAACTGTAATCCTCTTCTCACATTCACAGATGACAGCAGGAAGACTAGTTGGATACCAATAAGACTATAGTTCTAGGAAGAACTATATAGTTTGTCTCTGGCCCATACCCTAGTGTTACTCCCTAGCTGCTCTCTAACAACAGCTAATCAGGATTTGTCTGGTAGTTCCAATTGTACCTTTAGACCATTTATGATTGTTAATGGTTTTACTTCCAAGCACCCACCTGCTAGCTGATAATAATCATTCAGTCAGATGCTTACTAGACGGGAAATCCCCTCACTCATTCACCACTTCCTATAAAATTTTGTACTGCTGAAGGTTCAGGGCTTTACCCTCCTGTCTTGCTGTGTCAGAGTAGATAGTGAGCCCAAGCTTGAGCTTGAATAAAGACCCGACTATAGTGGGATTGCATCAGAATCTGCTCCTTGGTTGTATTTTGGTGTTTGCAAATACTTCTTCAAGGGCCAGAACAAAGTAATGATGATTATCTCCAAATTAAATATAAACAAAAAACTAAAAATCTGAAAGGAAAACAGAAATGTCAATACCGATTTTGTAAAATCTCCTTCCCTGATGGACACCAAAATACTCCCTTAAACTCTCAAGGTACAGCTATTAAGGCAAAGGGTTAGAATATATGGAAGGGAAAAAAGAAGAAAATGAAAATATTTGGTAAAATCGTCTAAAGCAACTCAAGTCCATTCAGATTGCTCTAGGTAGTCTCAAATTCCTAGTTGTCAGACATTACAGAGTTTAGTGTAATTGTCTTTGTCATTTATTGAAAAAGTTAATTATTGTTAAAAATAGAAATTTACTTTTCATATGTCCACATTTTAAAATGAAAAAATATATCATACAATATCTTGCAGTTCTTATTTGCCTTTCAACAGAATTGCTAAATCATGCTGATGGGAGAAGGGGGATTATGTTAGGGAACTCTCTATCTACAGATAATACATTCTTTAAATACTGAGCAAAGATTTGCAATAGCTCTTATGTTTAAGTGAAAACTACCAGGGTTCTCTGAATATTTGTCTTGAATTATGTTTTACCAGTAAAGTAAATAAAAGATAGTTTCATTTGTTCATTGAAAGTGACTTGATGAAATTAGAACTTATATCAATTAGTTGTAGGTTACATTACGGAAAATATTGTTGAAATTTTTTTTTCCAAATTCAAGTCTGGCTAAGATATGTTAATTTAATGATTGTAAACATAAGGAAACAGCAATGCAAATATGTCACTCCCTTGATGCCAAGGCTGGTTTGGCTGTGGAAGTACTGTAGGACATGGGTTTCAGCCCCTGGAGCAAAGCCACCAGGACATGGGTCCCCTCAACTACTGACAGTGTCTATAGATATAAGGCTTGTTTTTATAATAATGTATATATTTTATGTTATATTCATCCTTCAGGGAATGTTCTCCCTGTCAAGAATAATGACTCTATTATAAACAGAAGTAGCACAATTCCTGGAATAGAGCAAATATCTGGTATTCTTTATCCCCTTCCTTAATAAGAGATTCAGGGAGTGGTGCTCTCAGGGCAAGATCCCACTGAGCTTAGCTTATTGTTTGTGCCTGCAATATTGGGGCCTGGGGATAGGTGTGCACTGACTACTTAGCTACCAGTTTCAAATATGATGACAATTTATTGAGTACTTTCACACTGATTCATCAGGACCACAGGACAGAAACACCTAATTGTAGCATCATTCAAGACAGACTTTGTATATGAAAAACTAGATTCAAAAGTTTAAAGGATAGCAATGAAGTACAGTGGTTTAGTACATTTTTGGCTAACTCAGTGGTGGTGGTCCTAAGTGAAGAAAGAGGGGAGCCACAGGTTGTGAGGAGAGTTCTAATACATTGAGATAACAGAGTATAACAGACTATAGATAATTCAACCATAATTTTGTGGCATATTAAAAACATTCTTCAGAGTCAGCTAAAATAATAATGCCTAGAAAGTGGATGAACTTGAGAGACCAAATCGTAGGTTCAGACTTCATCTTAGAGATTCTGACCTAAGTTTGAACTCAAATTAACCAAAAGCTGACACCTAGCACTGCTTTCCATATTACTCCCTAACAAGCCTGTGTCTGACACTAGTTTCCAGGTTACTTCCCAATAAGTACCAATCATGAGGAATGCAGAAAGTAACTTTATGACTTGGCCCCCAGGACTAGACAATTACTTTAAAGAGCAACAGATTTCCATAAGAGCTCCCCCAATCAGATGTGTACCAGGCTAGGAACCCCCTTGCTTGTTAGCTCTATAAATACTTGCTTGAAATCGGACTTGGGGAACAACAAAATTAATTTCTTCTTATGAGTAACTTGGGGAATAAGTACAAAATGGTGACAGTTATGATAAAGAAAGAGCAGGCCTCAAAAAAGAGCAGGCCTCAACAGCAGTTGAATAGTGAATATTTTGGACTTTAAATTTGGAAAAAACTACAATCTAAAAATGGAGGATACAATTGTTATCCAGACCTTGAGGCTGGAAGACAAAGCAGGACTTTGCTTTGGACGGTGAGGAACAGAGGACATGAAAATCTTAGGCCCAGGCATGATGATACACACTATTAATTACAAGCGACAAAGGCAAAAAGATTTCTGAGTTCAAGGTCAGCTTGGGACAGAGCAATTTCTAGGTGAAGGAAAACACAAGTCCAGGTGTGGTGGTACACACTTGTAATTCCATCATTGAGATGAGAGAACCATGCGGATCTTTGACTTCAAGGTCTACCTACAGAGTAAGTTCCAGGACCACCAAACTTAGGCAGTGAAGGAGTTAGAAAATGAAAAGCTGATGATGGGGCCATGATTCAGCTCTACCAAGCAGTAGAACATGTTGGCCTTGGTCATGTGGCATTGTCTTTAGAGTCAAAGAGCTAAAGTCATAAAATACTAATTCCTGGGATAATCAAAAGGGAACCCAGGACTAATGATTGAATTGATATGCCATTACTAAGGAAGTAGCTTATGCAAAATAAAATACTGGTCTTTAGTTAGCAAGAGAAAATGATCCCCAGCAGAGAGTTATCTAGAACAAAACACAGAGCTGCTAGACTGCATCCATCACTGACTCTGAGTTGTTCATTGTCAATCCCAAACACCCCTTCCTCAGGAATTCCTCCCAAGCTGAGACTGGTACTCAGCTCCCTGAACAGCAACAAGTCTAAGGATCACACAACACCACCAAAATAAGAAATAAATGTAAGTATCCCCCAAAGACAATCTTTTCCATTAAGCATAAACAGACTGCTGGATAATTTTTATTGTATGGCAGAACCCCTTTCAGATTTCTTTTTCTTTCTTTCTTTCTTTCTTTCTTTCTTTCTTTCTTTCTTTCTTCCTTCCTTCCTTCCTTCCTTTCATTTTTTTAAAAGTAAAATACATGGCACATTTAATTCATTTAGATTATAGTACTTCTTTTTAATTTTAAATGTAACACATCCTTATTATTAAAAATTATTTTAAAAAGAAAGTTAAAATCAATAATAATCACAGTAGCTCCTTTTATTTCACTGCACTTTTCTTCAAGGGGTCTTGTGCATTTGAATATAAAATGGGAAACAAAGTAAATATGCTTTCTATATTTTATCATTTTTCACTAACTTCTGGATTAACTTATAATAATGGTATTATTTATCATTAATATTATATTTTTTGCTTTAAGTATTTTAATTAACATATTTTATTATACATGGAGATATATCTGAATACTAATTATTTTGGCTTGATCAGTGTATGTTGCATAACATACAGTGTGTTGAATAAATCTCGCATGCAATGGTTTTTATAATCTTACATGACTAAGTGACTGGCAAGAAGTGTTGAATTCATTTAATCTTTTCTCAGCCTTAAATATTACAGATGACATTTCAGAGACTGTCTTTTTTTCCTAATATTGGATATATCAAATTTCTATCCTCTTTTTATTTTGATTTACCTTTAGCTACTAGGTCTTATTTGTACTTCGTTCTCCTTTGACTTCTCAATCATCAAGTATACATTCATTTATTATTATAAAAGACCTTCTGTGACATGTCTTTACTTTTCTGAGAATTAACTTATTCTTAGGTTGCTATTGTGAGTCTTGGGAGCAGTGCACATGAGTCACATATTGGGATCAGCACCCATCAGTGCAGTACTTGGGGCAGTCCATAGGAATGCAGTATTAGGGACAGTGCATATGAGTGCGGTCTCAGGGGCAGTACCCATGAGTACAGTATTAGGGCAGTGCACATGAGTCCTATATTGGGGTCAGTGCACATGAGTTAAGTATTGGGGGCAGTGAACTTGAGTGTGGTATCAGGGGCAGTGCACATCAGTGAAGCATTAGATGCACTGCCTATGAGTGCTGTATGGGAGCAGTGTACATGAGTTTAGTATTGGGGCAGTGAACATAGTGCTTTATTGTGGACAGTACACATAAGCTGAGCATTAGAGGCAGTGCATATTAGTACAAAACTGGGGACAGTGCATATCAATGCAGTGCTTTAAGAGACCAGAAGAGCATGTTGAATTTCTGAAGTTGAAGCTACAGGAAGTTGTGTGCAGCCCAGCCCAAAGTTGGTGCTGGGTGCCGAATTTGGTCTCTCAGGATACACAGTTAAGCGCTCTTAAGTCATCTCCTCTACCTCAGTATGTCATTATTTACAGTGTACCAAAAATGCTTTGAGAACTGATTATGTAAAGATGTGAGATGACCATTTGGATTGAGCAGTCATAAAATGTCACCTCACACATGCAGAAAATATTACTTTTATATGGGACAGATGATACATCTAATAGCAATATGGTGTATTGTTGTACTGGACATTCAATTATAGTGAAATGGAAAAGATTAAAAATAGCAGGAAATTCCTTCTTTTAAGAAAAATATATTCATAACTAATTTTCATCATTTTATATCTGTTTATCTCAAAGACAATCCTAAATATCATCATTGCAAGACAGCTTCTAGTGAACAAATTTTAAGAAATAATTACTTATGTGGAGAAGCTAAAGGAGGACAAATTACTTCTAATGTCTTCTTCATTAGCCCGGAAATGTGAACCTTGATAGTTATTGTTTCTTTATGTTCATGTATGTGCAATTTCAATGTTGGAAGATAGAAATTTGATAAAAGTATTATAAGATCTTTTCAACTCTGGTGTTGCATAGGCTTATATTTAAAGAGAGTCTGGATTTCACATAGCCTTCAATATGAGGAATGATACATTTGTCTCACCTACAAATTAAATCTTATATATTCTATGCATTGTTCTTTTGGATATCACAAAATACTTTTTAAGCATTTATTTATTTATTTATTTATTATTTATTTATTTATTTTGTGTGGGTGTGTGTTTTGGCTGCTTAAATATCTGTGCCCCACATGCATGTGTGGTACTCAAGGAGGCCAGAATAGTGTCAATCACATCAGATTGGAATTACAGATGGTTGTCAGAGGTTGGGAATTAAGCAGGGGTCCTTGAAAGAAGAACAATTCCTCTTTTTTTTTTTTATTAGATGTTTCTTTATTTACAATATTTCCTTTCCCAGGTATCTGTTGAGATATATTTGTAGGCCCCAAGAGCACAAAATATTTTAACATGTATTACCTCAGATCATGCATTTGACAGTCTATAAAACGGCAGATTTCATTATAATTTTACAATATGAACATGAACCTGACTCAGTGAGTCACTTCCTTTTAATATCATAAAAATGTGGTCAACTGGGAAGCAGGAACCACTTTTCCTTCCAATGCAATATCTTTGCACTGCCTTGCTTTTTATAGGATTATCTCACTAGCCTTGAAAAGTAATAATTCTTTTTCTGAGTGGCAAGTTGCTCATTACAGTGTGAGTCGGCCCACACCTTGATGAGACTGCTTTGCAATAAAATGATGTAAGAGTTAAGAATACCTTACAGAGAGCTGAATATGATTTTTTTTATTTTTTATTTATTTATTTTCTTGTGGAATAAAGCCATTTCTCTGCCCTGGAGTCTTATCATGATCTCATGATCTCATTAGGGTAGAGACCTTGATAACTGGTATCTTTGTGATAAAAGCAAAGATTGAAACATAGCATTTATAGATGACAATATTTTAGACATTTGTGAAATGCATGTAAGTGTAGAAGTATTTTTGTTATATGTATGTATATAAGCTTGTTCATTCATGTTTGTGTGTGCATGTGTCTACATGCCTTTGTTTACATATATGTAGGTAAAAGCCAGAGGTCTAGAACAAATTATTTTTTGAGTTGGAGTGCTTAACCTTTTGTGAGACAAGGGTTTCTCAAAGCACCAGGAGATCACTGTTTTAGTTAGACTCTGAACAGAAAGCCTACAGGATCCTCCTGAGATTTAGAATGAAAAGTTTATATGTCAGCACCTGCCGGTACGTGTTTCCAGGATGTGAACTCAGGTCCTCAGTTTCTTCAATAAACACTTTTACAGCTGACTGATCTTTGCAGTCTTTTATGTCATATTTGAATGCGTTCCTTTGCCAAAACCTGCTGTAATGTGAAAAAATTTTTCTTTTATTTTGAGATGGAATGTATTAATTATATATATATATATATATATATATATATATATATATGTTAAGCATATATATATGTGTGTGTGTGTGTGTTAAAAACATTTGGTTCATAAATTCTGTTAGTTTCACTGTGTCTCTGTTTATTTTCTGTATCTATTATCTGTCCATTGTTGAAAGTGGGATAGTGAAGTCTCCCACTATTATTGTATAAGGCACAATGTGTGCTTTGAGCTTTCGCAAAGCTTCTTTTATGAATGTGGATGTCCTTGTATTTGGAGCATAGATGTTTAGAATTGAGAGTTCATCTTGGGATATTTTTCCATTGATGAGCATGAAGTGCTCTTCCTTTTTTTTTTTTTTTTTTTTTTTTTTTTTTTTTGATAACTTTTGGTTGAAAGTCAATTTTATCCTATATTAGAATGGTTACTCCAGCTTTTTTCTTGCTCATTTGAGTTTCCTTAGTTGAGAAATCTCTGTTTAGCTCTGTTACCTAATTTTTAATAGGTTATTTTATTCTCTGGAGTCTAACTTCTTGAGTTTTTGTATATACTGGATATTAGCCATCTATCAGATGTGGGATTGTTAAAGATCTTTTCCCAATCTGTTGGTTGTCATTTTGTCCTATTGACAGTTTCCTATGCCTTACATTGTTGTCTCCTGTTATTTTTGATGTTAGAGGTGGAATTATGCTTGTGTGACTATCTTCTTTTGGGTTTGTTGAAAGAAGGATACTTTCTTGCTATTTCTAGGGTGTAGTTTCTCTCCTTGTATTAGCATTTTCCATCTATTATCCTTTTTAGGACAGGATTTGTGGAAATATATTGTGTCAATTTTTTTTTGTCATGGAATATCTTGGTTTCTCCATCTTTTCTAATTGAGATTTTTGCTGAGTATAGTAGTCTGGGCTGGCATTTGTGTTCTTTTAGGGTCCGTATGACATCTGCCCAGGATCTTCTAGCTTTCATAGTCTCTGGTGAGAAGTCTGGTGTAATTCTGATAGGCCTGTCTTTATATGTTACTTCACCTTTTTCCCCTTGGTGTTTATAATATTCTTTCTTTGTTTTGTGCATTTGGTGTTTTGATTATTAAGTGATGGGAGGGATTTCTTTTCTGGTCCAATCTATTTGAAGTTCAGTAGGCTTCTTTTATGTTTATGGGTATCTCTTTAGGTTAGAGAAGTTTTCTTCTATGATTTTGTTTAAGATATTTACTGGCCCTTTAAGTTGAGAATCTTCACTCCCTTCTATGCCTCTTATTCTTAGATTTGGTTTTCTCATTGTGTCCTGGAATTCTGGATGTTTTTGGTTAGGAGATTTTTGGATTTTGCATTTTCTTTGACTGTTGTGTCAATGTTTTCTATGGTATCTTCTGCCCCTGAGATTCTCTCTTCTTTCTGTTGTATTTATTCTGTTGGTGATACACGCATCTATGACTTGTGATCTCTCCTAGGTTTTCTAACTCCAGGGTCATGTCCCTTTGTGATTTCTTTATTGTTTCTGCTTCCATTTTTAGATACTTGATGGTTTGGCTCAAATCCTTCACCCTTTTGTTTGTGTCTTCCGGTAATTCTTTAAGGGGTTTTTGTGTTTTCTCTTTAATGGCTTATGCCTGTTTAACTGGGCTCTCCTATATATCTTTAAGGGGGGTTACTTATGTTCTTCTTAAAGTCCTCTATCATCATCATGAGATGTGATTTTAAATCATAGTCTTGCTTTTCTGTTGTGTTAGGGTATCCAGAACTTGCTATGGTAGGAGACCAGAATTCTGATTATCCCAAGTAGCTTTGATTTCTGTTGCTTATGTTCTTGCCCTTGCCTCTCACCATGTTGTTATCTCTGGTGTTTTCTGTCTTGCTGTCTCTGACTGTGACTTGTCTTTCCTGCAAGCCTGTGTGTCAGTACTCCTGGGAGACTTGTTCTCTCTGGGAAGAATTTGGGTATGGAGAACTGTGGCACAGGGTAAGCTCCAGGGTGCAGACAGGAACCATCAGGATCCTGTCCCTGGCTGTTCCTTGGTTCCTGTGTTCTGATGGCTTTGGTAGGGTCCCCCTTAGGCCAGGAATTGACAGAAGTGGTGGTCTTACTTGTGCTCACAGGTGTGTTGGCACTACTGGGATACCAGCTCTCTCCTGGAGGTATTTGGGTATGTAGTGCTGTGACACAGGATCAGCTCTGGACTCTGTTGCACAGAAACAGCCCAGGGCACAGGCCACTCTTCGGCTCCTGTGTCCTGAGGGTTCCGGGCAAGTCCTTCTGAGCAGAAGTGGTGGTCTTCCTTGTGCTCACAGGCCTGTCTGCACTCCTGGGAGGCCAGCTCTCTCCAGGTGGTATTTGCATATGGAGCACTGTGGCACAGGATCTGACATCTCTACTTTCAATGAGTGGTGTGGAGGTTGTACTCAGCAATGAGGCCATGCTGTCAGTTTTCAAAAAGCACTCCTCTGTCTTAGCATCAGCCTGTTTGATATGGGCATCTCTATAGAACCTCCTTGTCCAGCAACTCAGCCAAATGAATCTGAGTTCCTCCGCCGGGAGCCTTGCCTTGATACAAGACATGTCCAGATCTAACTGCATCCCCAGTACTAGAAATCTTCCATATGCTTATCTCCATAGATTTCAGAATGTTTCCACCGCACTAGGTTTCTACACAATCCCCTAAATGCTACCCATTCCCAGTTGTCTTTTTCTGTACTATCTCCTTCCATCCCATCCCTACCTCTCACCTGAAACTTCATCTTTTTACCCCTGCCGTAATAGCCCTCAGTCTAGCTGCAAAATCTATTCTATTTTCCCTTTTCCAAGAAATCCATACTTTCTCTTTATAGACTTCCTCCTTATCTAACCTCTCTGTGTGTACAATCTTTAGCTTGGTTTTAATTTCCTTAATGGCCAACGCCTACTTAGAAGTGAATACATACTGTTTAAGCCTGTTCCTTTTACGATAACTGTAGCCATTTTGGAAAGAGACTCCATGTTACTCACAAAGGTGAAACTAGTTCATTATTGTTACATTAACTGAAACTGAAGGATGGTACTAATAAGCCAAAAAGTTACAATGAGTCACTTGTACCCTGTTATCTGAATGTTATGAAATTCCCCTGTTCACCGTCTCTCTACCCCAATTCTTACCTCACTCAAGACCAATAAGTTTAAAGGTTAGCTGACAATGCTTTGTCTAGTTATACAAAAATGTTGTATCACTTTCCTGCTTGGCTCTAAAATGTTCAACATGGTTTTTCACATAAAAGGTCTGCCCTGAGGACAGACTTTCGCTACAACTGGGATTTTACTTCTTGTGGACCTGGATGTTAAGTATCTGAGTGTGCATTCAGTAAAATATTCTTCCTTAACTGAGCTTGGTATAGTTTTGGTTTGCATGGCAACTCTCAAACCCCCAACCACATACTTCATTTTTCTTTTCTGGATTTGAGTTAACTACTTAGGATGATTTTTCTAGTTGTACCCATTTGCCTACAAAATTCATGAATATATATATATATATATATATATATATATATATATTCAACTGAGTAATTTTCAATTGTGTAAATATACCACATTTTCTTTTTCTTCAATTGAGAAAATTAAAGGTTATTTCCAGTTCCTGGCTATTATCAGAGAAGCTTCAGTGAACATAGTTGCACAATAATCCTTATTATATATTCTAGCATCCTTTGGGTATATGCCCAACAGAAGAATAGCTGGCTTTTGAGATAGATCAATTTTCAATTTTCTGAGGAACCTCTATATTGATGTCCATAGTGGATGCACAATTTTATACTCTTATTAGCAGTGGAGGACTGTTCACTGTGCTCTGCATTTTCACCAACAACATTTGTCACTTGTGTTTTGATTTTAGCCATTCTCAGTGGTCTAAGATGGAACTCTTAAGTAGTTTTTATTTTTTATTTCCTTGATGTCTAAGTATGTTGAACCCTTCTAAATGTTTCTTAGGCATTTGAGTTTCCTCTATTGAGAATTCTCAGTTTACTTTTATACTTTAAATTTTTTTAAATAGTGTTATTTGCTATCATTTTGTCATTTTTCGATTCCTAATGACCAAACCACAGAACACTGCCTAAGTCATAAAGAATGCCCAAGGTGATATTAGTTTAACAAACAATGTCAGAAAAGTAGTAAATTACTGCAATTAATTCTTTTTCTTGTGCAAAATCTAGGAATGCGGTTGCCAGAAGAAAATACTTTCAAACATGTTAATCTTGACAATCATGATCTTCACTGACATAGTTGGAAATGCAGAAATATTCTCTGTTAACATCATTTTCCAATCTTTGACAAAGGTAATTTTACATTTGTAGAAGTTAAATTTTTAAAATGTCAATGATGTTATCCAGATAAATGTAGATTATTAGTACTTTCACTATTGTCATATTATTAGAATGTCATTCATAACATGTGAAAAGAAAATCAAGAGTATGTTGTGGCATATATTTTGTACTTTATAACAAATAAAAATAAACTGAAAAGATGTGCATAGTTTTTAGCTTCAAACTCAAATAACAGAAGTTTATTGGTGGGCACAGCCATCTGGCATTTGTTTCAAATATTTGAAAAAGGAAGCCAATGGTTCCAATTAATAAACACAATCTTTGTTTGCTCTAGTAAGAGTTTGTGTTTTTAATATAATATAAAATATGTTGGTTGTTGATAGTTTCTAACTGAAACCATCAATTAGGAAAGGGCAATAACCAACTACCAACCCCAAACACACACAACTTCAGATGTATTCATAATCTTAGTAAAACCAGATAAGCCTGGCATGCTGGACATTGTCCACAAGTGTAATATACACTAAAGTTAAGAAAGCAGATCCTGAACAGAACTTGGTAGCTTCCTTTCTATTTGTGATAAAACTACACAGAATAAGCCAGAAGGAGTATCTGACTTAGGGAAATGATGACAGCACACTCCCACACAACTCAAGCCAAAAAAGGATCGACAGATGAAAAACATGTATCAGAAAATATTGCACCCAGGCCAAAGAAAGTTCTCCCAAATCCATTATTCAGCATTTGAAGAAAACAGTAAAAATGTGAGCTTATGATACTATAAAACTGATGATGCATCAGTAACCACAGGCAGGATAGAAAGAAAAACACTGAAGGGAAATGAATTAACTTGTATAAAGAGATTCCCTGTGGCCTCTAGCAAGTAAATGCTAATATTTTTGATTACCACAATAAAAAAGGGAAATTTTATGTGCCTCGTGATTTTTTTTTATTGAGAATTAGTCAAAAACCAAAACCAGTAAATTTGAGAAAGGTGTTGATATTCCAAAGCAGCAAAGTGTTCACAGAAAACTAACTAGCAGATACCAGAAATATATTATAGGAGGGCCAAGAAGAAGTTTTCTGTACTGCCTTAGCCCTCATGTACTTCATCAAACATTTTATCCAGGTTCTGCCACAGTACATATTATCAGCCTATAGTATCAACTGGATCAAACTAAAAAGATAGAGAAATTTAATGCTTCATTTTAGTTTCAAAAAATACCACTTTTTATTCTAAATTAAGAAAGTTTTTGAAAAATAATTTTTGAGGAAATAATGTTTAGAGAAATAAAATAAGTTCAATGTTTGAAATGTCTATTATATCTATGTACACTATGTTGTACAAAAAAAAATTCAGAATAAAAGTATGCTTTTGTCTGCCCTGTTTATTTTCAGGACATATGATACTGTTACACCAGGAAGCATTCATGAGCCCCATAAGACCAACTAGAAGCCAAGTCCAATATAATCATATTAGGATCTTTAAGCTTCAGCCTTTGGCCAAACAGCCTTTTCTGATGACACAGCAGAACAGGGTGGAGCAGCCCCAAGGTACACATCTGATGAGTGGACCATTATGACCATTACCATAATTGGCTGGTGCTGGGAGCCAGGCCATTAACTTAACTTCTAATTTCCTCCTGATTGGTGCTTGTTAGTAAGTGAAATGTCAGGGTCAGGCTGAAAACCTGGAGGTGCAGATTTGTTGGGGAATAACATGAAAACTGGTGCTAGACACAGGTTTTGTTGGGGGTAACCTGGAAACTGGTGTTAGATACAGGTCTTGTTGGTGGGGGGGGGCGTTAACCTGGAAACGGAGGCTAGGTAGTGGCACATTAGTTAATTGAAGTTCAACCTTAGGTCAGATTTTCTAAGATGAAGTCTGAACCCAGAAGATCTTGTCTCTCATACCCCCTCCCAATCATGAGGCTTCCTTGAGCTGATAGATTTTGTTGTCTAGGTTTTGGAGGGACAGATAATGACCCTTTATAACCAAAAGTTGAATAGTCTGAAGTCTCTCTTATATTTAATAAGGCCCTCTCGAACTTTGGCCATTTATCTTTTGACTATCTCTGAAATATTCAAGAAACAGTATTTCTTTATGAGGGCTGTGCATAGTCTTTTTATTGTATTTATGCCTATTCTGTTTTGCAGTATCTCTGCCATGGAGCCTAGAGATTCTTGGAAGTGGAAAACGTTATCTCATAACACAACCAGTGTGTCTCAGTTAATTTAGGCCTGGATATATTGGTGATCTGAAAGGTCTGGACTGTCATATTTTAGAGGGTGTCAGGGTTGTCATCACCCAGTCATCGTGGTGTCCCTGGGGCTTGGGTAAGGGCCCAAGTGGGAGAAGAACGGATTCCTGATGCTGAATTTTCCTCCTGCTGGTCAGGGTCTTCTTCGACTGCAAACAGATGTGCGATTTCACTGAAATCTTGTTACACTCAGGGTGATTGGGGGTGGGTGGAGTACCTGTCTCATAGAGAGCACAATAATTAGGCCAAAGTATGTTTATAAGTCCCTTGGAGAAGTTTGATGTCGTCTAGCAATTGGGAATTCTCAAACTCAGCGATGACCTCTGCCTGTATGTTAAGATTAATGGGAGGTGGTATCACAAACATGAATTTAAAAGGGATAAGTTCCATCTTGTAAGGGGGGGGGGTGTCATACCTTGTAGAAAGCAAAGGGATGGAGAGCTATTAAGTCATTGCTAATCTCTTAGGTCAATTTAGCTAAGGTCTCTTTTAGGGTTTTGTGTATTCTCTTACCTGTCCTGAACTCTGGGGGTCTACATGCACAATAAAGTTTAAAAATCTATCACCAAAATGTTGGCTAATCTCTGTCTTACCTGGGACACAAAAGCTGGACCCTATCATCTGAGAAGCCCCATACTTTGGCAGAATGTCCTCTAAGAGCTTCTTTGTCACTGTGGATATAGTTCCATGTTTGGTAGGGAAAGCCTCAGTCCAACCTGAAAATGTATCTATAACTCCAGGAAATACCTCTATCCAGCCGCAGGCAAGAGCAGGATATCAGACTTAGACATGGAAGGCAGACCCCGATGGCTTTTCTGGTTTTACTTCTGTGAATTCTGTCTCCTAGTAGGCTCTAGACTTTGTGTCTCTGAACCTATTATTGGGGTTCTTTTTAGCTGGCAGGCTTTCTTGACAATCTTAGTTATCTTTGAGTTGGCATCTCTAATCCTGATATTAGCATGTTTTACCCAATCCTATATTTTCTGTACATCTCTGGTGAAAGAGCGATGGATCTTCTGAAGTATGTGTAGCTTCATTTCTTTTGACACAATGGATTTATGATCTGCTATTGTCCACCCTCCATCATAATATTGAGACATGGGAAAATTTCTAGCTCATCGTGGTGGCAACCATGGCCATGTCTCAGCAGAAACGGTGACGGAGATGGAGCTGGGAGTTCTATGTCTTTTTTTTTTTTTAAATTAGGTATTTTCTTTATTTACATGTAAATTTCTCCTTTCCCAGTTGTCCCTCCAAAAAATAAACAAACAAACAAAAACAACAAGAACAAACTCCTGTTGCCTCCCCCCTCCCCATGCCTGCCACCCCACCCTCTCCCACTTATTGGCCCTGGCATTCCCCTACACTGGGGCACAGAAACTTCACAGGGCCTAGGTCCTCTCCTCCTATTCATGATCGAATTTGCAATCCTCTACTATACACATGCTGTCAAAACAATCAGTCCACCATGTATAGTCTTTGGTTGGTAGTTAGGTCCCTGGGAGCTCTGAGGGTACTAGTTTGTTCATATTGTTGTTCATCCTAAGGGGCTGCAAACCCTCCAGCTCCATAGACCCTTTCTCTAACTCCTTCATCAGGGACAGTGTACTCAGTTCAATGAATGGCTATGAGCCTCTACATCTGTATTAGTCAGGTGTTGTCAGAGCCTCTCAGGAGACAGCTATATTTAGGCTGGCTTGTCCTTCCTTCAGTCTCTGCTCCATAGTTAATCTCTGCAACTCCTTCCATGGGTATTTGATTCCCCCTTTTAAGAAGGAATGAAATGTCTCAAAAGTCCATACCATACAGAATTTGCTCTGTCTGTCTGGTGCTTGTGGATCAAGATGTAATTTCTTGTGTATTATGTCAGTACCAAGTCCACATTTTGGCTCACATGATCCTCATTATTATAGTCATGGATTATTTAAAATTCTAAGCCATCTATAAAATATGGCTTCTATAGGCTTCCTTGGTTGTGGTATACCAAGTCAGTTTCTTGTCTGTTTACTTACCAGTGATAAGATGCAATAATCTTTGGAATGTAAGAAACATGGGGCTAACTGTTACTCTTTAGTGGATGTATAAGTGGCATGGGCTGACTCATATTTAATTTGCCTGTAACCAAGAGTTTTCTATGCAGTGGAATTATTTGAATTTTACAGTTACTTTTGTGTGGTTGATATGTGTTTACCAAATCAATTATTATCACATCTATATTATTTTCCAGCATTATTTTGTAAAAGTATTCATTGTTGGGGTCCAGAAATTGCCTCAAAAACCCCATAAACAACCAATCTCAGTCAAACAGGGATAAGTTATTGAGGATATGCTCCTGGATAAGTTGACCAGGGGTATGGTTCAGTTCCTGTATCTGGATGCTGATTCTGAATAAGATCCTACAGGGTTTGTAAGTACAAAATCCACAAATATCTGTGCCAAGTTATTTCACCATCTAGGATTTAGGGATAGGAGGATTTCTTGGTGGACATGTTGCTGTACATTTATCTTGTTTCTGTTGGGATATTCAACTATGGTGGGGGACTTACCTGTCTAATATTAATGTTCTAACTTGTCTACCTGAATGGGACTTGTCTTACACTTATCTTAATGAGCCAACCAGGTCATCAGTTACCCACCCGGCCTCTTTCTGCCAAGCAGGATGTCAGTTCTCAGGAAGGTCTTGGTAATCTAAACTTTACTAGAACACTACTTCATTCAGAAGTCTTATTCCAAATAATATCTTATATTGGTGCAGGTGTCTCTCTTATGCTGTGGTCCATCCCAGGAACAGCTTATAAAGACCATAAGAGCTTATGTATAGGTGCAGAAAATGCTCTTGGTAGTTGGTTTGAGTCCAAGCTTATTGTATGTTACTATATAAAACAGTTCTACAGACTTGTTTCATGATTGGTTTCCAATTGCACAGAACATATCAGAATATGTAATCAGTCTTGACATTAGAAAGTTTCCTAGTAACATCAGAAACATATTAGAAAATTTCCTTATAATGACAGGCTAATCAGGTAACTGTTACCTAGGCCTTAACATTTTACTTAGGCCTTAATATTTTCCTAGGTCTTAACATTCTACCTAGACCTACCTTCACATTTTCTCTAGGTTCTAACATTCGTATTACATCAATATAACTTAATGAGTGTGCTGGCTGGTTTTGTGTGTCAACTTGACACAGGCTGCTGTTATCACAGAGAAGGGAGCTTCAGTTCGGGAAGTGCCTCCATGAGACCCAGCTGTGGGGCATTTTCTCAATTAATGATCATGGGGTAAGGCCCCTTGTGGGTGGTGCCATCCCTGGGCTGGAAGTCTTGGGTTCTATAAGAGAGCAGGCTGAGCAAGCCAGCAAGAAACATCTCTCCATGGCCTCTCCATTAGCTCCTGCTTCCTGACCTGCTTGAGTTCCAGTCCTGACTTCCTCTAGTGATGAACAGCCATGTGGAAGTAAGCTGAATAAACTCTTGCTTCTTGGTCATGATGTTTGTGCAGGAATAGAATGACTGAGACAATGAGGAAATATGTTTTCTTAACCAGTAGAGTAGAATTATCTTTGTTTCCTAATATATAACTTATGAACAGAATTATTGTCTTACTAAAACTACTCTAATAGTAAACATTATGTCTTGTTAATATTCAAGTTAATACACTGCTAAAATTAAAGTGATACAATATTCATTTCTTCATAATTAGACTATATTGAATATTATCCTGTTATTAATTTTTTAAGTATGTATGTTTTACCAGTATATTCTTATCTGCACCATTTGTGTGCATGATGCCTGAGGTAGACAAAGTAGGACATCAAATACCAGGACACTTAAGTTATAGGCAGTAGGGAGACACCATGTAGATTATGGGAATTGAGGCCATATACATTGGAGAGGAAGATACTGTTATTAAGTTCTGGGATACATACGTAGCCACATATCCACTACCATTCTTGAGTAAACTTTTATATTAAACATAGTTTATAGGAGTAGTTAGTTAATATGAGTTCTACTATCTATTTAGCTTGTGTATTTTTATATTAAAAGAGTACTATTTAAATAGAATATTTTTATTTATATGAAATAAAGACACAATGAATCTTGTTAACTAATCAGACTACTTTAAATTCTATATAGAATGTCTGAACCTCATTAATTTTGGACTTCATGTGTCATAGCAGGAAAAATTTTGACAAAAATTAAATAATAAATCAGCCATTTAATATGGCTATTGTCGTTAAAGAATAGTAGAAATGTTTGTCTTAGTATTTATTTTTTACATTTATATACTTATGTGTGTACATGTGTGTGGTTCTCAGTGCTTTTGTTTGTTTGTTTGTTTTGGTTTAGTTTTTTTCCTTGTGGTAAAATGTTCTGACCTTACTCACAAAGAAATTTGTAAAGAAGAGTTTGTATTAGTTTGTACTTCATCATGGTGGTGAAATAAAGGAGTTTGTAGGAACTGATCATATCATGTCCATATCAGAAAGCAGAGAGCAATGAAGAAATGCATACGTGCATGTAAATCCTCAGGGCTCCTTTCTAAACTTGTACAACCAAGGGTCCATAAGCTGAAGAGCAGGAGTGAGCAGTACTGTAAGTCTGTGGTCAAGTCTCCCATAGGGATTATCACAGTAACATAATACTTCACAGACATTCTTAGAGAGCCTTCTTCCAAATAACTCTAAACTGTGTTAACTTGACAATGAAAACTAGACTTCACTATGCATGTGGTGTGTGTGTGTGTGTGTGTGTGTGTGTGTGTGTGTGCGAGTGTGCCTCTGTGTGTTGGGAGGAATGCACCAATGATTGATGGAGGTCAGAGGCCAACTTGCAGATGACAGCTCTCTCATTCCATCATATGAGATCAGAGACTCTAACTCAGGTATTTAGACCTTATGTTTAGAGTATTTACTCACAACTATCTCTTTAGTCCTTAACCTTTTTTTCCCACAGCTTTTTCTTTTCCTTTTATTCTCTTTTTCTTTTTCTTTCTTCTTTCTCTCTCTCTCTCTTTTTCTATTTTTAAGAAGATTTATTTCATTTCCTTTTTTTTTTTTTTTGGTATTTTGTTTATTTACATGCAAATTTCTCCTTTCTCAGTTTCCCCTCCAAAAAACAAACAAACAAACAAAAACAACAAGAACAAACCCCTGTTGCCTCCCCCCTCCCCATGCCTGCCACCCCACCCTCTCCCACTTATTGGCCCTGGCATTCCCCTATACTGGGGCACAAAACCTTCACAGGGCCGAGGTCCTCTCCTCCTATTGATGATCGAATTTGCAATCCTCTACTATACACATGCTGCCACAACATTCAGTCCCACCATGTGTACTCCTTGATTGGTGGTTGGGTCCCTGGGAGCTCTGAGGGTACTAGTTTGTTCATATTGTTGTTCGTTCTAAGAGGCTGCAAACCCTTCAGCTCTATAGGTCCTTTCTCTAACTCCTTCATTGGTTACTAACCTTACTATTGGTATACGCAAGTGTTCACTACTAAATGTACATCTATTTCATGATACTGATCAAGCATAAACATCTCAGTGTTCTATCCCATCCAATGCCTAAAATAAAAGAAAAAAATAACATTTAAAAATGATAAAATAATTTAAAAAGATAAATCTGTGCACATCAAGATAGGGCTATATGAGAAGAGGTTTATTAAAAATATTGGCAAATGGAAGTTTTGAAATTGAATAATTCTGTAATAAATTGAAAAAACTAGTTTTGTTAAGCAATTAAAATTTGGAAAACTATTTTAAATATATTATTGGGCAGCATAGACATATTGTCTACCAAACACTGTTTACTGAGAACCACAAAATATTACTACTATAATAATTTATGCTGTCAAGCATGAGGAAAAAAATAAATGCCTTATTTTCTGCAAATGCTGTATACAAACAAGAGAGATAACCCTCTTAATAGTTTCATATTCTCCAAGAAAGGCTTTTGGAATTAGTGAGTTTATAATTTGTGGGGGCATATACATCTGTTTGGAGCATGTAATAGTAGGGCAGTAATATAATTTTGGAATGAGAAAGCCACTAATATAACTCATGTAAAGTCACCTGCCTCAATGCCTGACAATCTCATTTTAATTGTGGGGACTTACTTGCTAACAAAGCGAACCAACCAGACAGGGAGAGTCCTCTGTCTCTGTCTCTGTCTCTGTCTATGTCTCTGTTTCTGTCTCTCTCTCTTTCACACATACACACTACACACACACATTCACACACAGAGACACATACTCTTAGTCACAAACACACATGCGCGTACACATACTCACATGCACACACACACACACACAGAGAGAGAGAGAGAGAGAGAGAGAGAGAGAGAGAGAGAGAGAGA
>JADRCD010221800.1:64524-84699 GCA_019843815.1 Montemys delectorum | reverse complement strand
GGGGAGGCAGGAGGGAACAGGGGTTTGGTTTATTTTTATTTTTTTCGGGGGAGGGGGGAAACTGGGAAAGGAGATATTGTATGACATGTAAATAAAGAAAATATCTAATAAAAATAAATAAAAAACCATTTTTCTTTAAAAATCTTTTAATAAAGTTGTTTTGAATTTTGAAGAAAAAAAAGAGAAAGACCAATATCACTGAGATAAAAATCTTCTTTTTTTTAATTAGATATTTTCTTTATTTACTTTTCAAATGTTATCCCCTTTCATGGTTTCCCCTTCTAAGAAGTATTTCCTGAGAGCACAGAGAAGCTGTGTTCCGGAGCTTTGGACCATTGTTGGACCTGTTTTGGCAGCCAGATTTGTTAATGTTTAAGAATTAGCAGGCAATACTGGTTTTGAAAGTTTGAAGGGTTCTTGGAGATCAGCTGACACTTGGAACTGTGAGAGGCCAGGAGAGGCCATTGGTGAAGATGTAGCCTTGGTGGCAGTTGAAGGCCCAGGATCAAACGGATCATGCAATGAAGTTGAGGCTTGGGACCAGCAAGGGAGCCTATGATGCTCTAAAATTGGAGCCAGTTGCAGCAAGGGACCTCAGCAGTTTTGGGGATACCAGTACCATGGGATGACAACCCAAATCAGCAACATCAGTGGAGTGGAGCCAGCAAGTCTCAAAGATAAGCTGTTTGTGCTATAACAGGCAGAGCTGGAGAAGTGACCCAAGTTTTTTGAAGGAGTGAAGAATTTCATAAGTGGATCCCAAAATATTGGATGGTTGGAGTTTGCTTTCGTTTTGATTTGATCATGACTATGCCCTGATTTTTTCCTTTTGTGGAAAGTAGTTTACTGGATCCCAGTTAAGAGACTTTGAATTTTACAAGACTTTGGATTTTAAGAGATGACTATTTTAAAAGGACTGAAAATTTTAATGTGTTTGAATTTGTAAGGACTGGAATTTTTAAAGTTATAAGTTTGTGGGATGAATAAGAAAGAGAGGGTTATAGCTTAATAGTGATATGTTTGTATGTTAAGTTGATAAGGGGTCAGTTGTATTGGCTGGTTTTGTGTGTCAGCTTGACACAAGCTAAAATCAGAGAGGAAGGAGTCTCAGTTGAGAAATGCCTCCATGAGATACAACTCTAGGGCATTTTCTTAATCAGTGATCAATAGGAAAGGGCCCAGCCCATTGTGGGTTGGGACCCTCCCTGGGACTGGTGGCCCTGGGTTCAATGAGGAAGTATGCAGAGCACACCAGGGGAAGCAGGCCAGTAAGCAGTACCCCTCCATATCTTCTGCATCACTTCCTGTCTTCCAGTTCCAGTTTCTGCCCTGGCCTCCTCCAATGACAGAGTACAGGTCTGGAAGTATATGCTGAGTAAACCCTTCCCTCCCAACCTGGGTTTTTGGTTGTGCTGTTGCATCACGGTGATAGAAACCCTAAGACAATGGGTATCTATCACAAAACATCTTTGGAATCCTTACATTGTAGACATTACAATCTACTAAAAGTTAGCTGCTGTTGATTGTTCGTTTGTTTGTTCTGTAACCTTCAACAACTATTACATAAAAATAAGTGAAGAATCACAGAAGTTGTCCTGCTGATGAATAAATTTCCATCCAGCGTTTAAGTCTATCATCTCAACCTTTACTGAGTACACAGCTTGGGAAAGGTAATTCACAGCTGCAGGCAGGGGATGCAGGGGCAAGTTGAAGGAGCTCTGGTAAAACACATCGTCAAGCAGGTCCAAACTGAGGCACAAGTCTGGGAGAGGTAAGGTTGCTTTCAAAATCTGGGAAACCACGTACACTCTACCAAAGAACGGAGCTGAAAGTTTCCCAATGCTGCAGAAGTTGTAATGAGACCTGTCTTCATCAAATCTCCTCCTCCTCCTCATCCTCCTCCTCCTCCTCCTCCTCCTCCTCCTCTTCCTCCTCCCCCTCTCCTTCTTGTCTCTCTATCTGTCTATCTGTCTGTCTGTCTATCTGTCTGTCTGTCTGTCTGTCTGTCTGTCTGTCTGTCTGTCTGTCTATCTCTGTCTATCCCAATTACTCTCTCACACACACAATGCTTAGGCAGAATTCATATGTAAAGTTATATCTCAAATGAGTGAAAACTGAGCAAGTGTATGGGATAGATATGAGAGGCTATAGAACTTAAAACTTCTGATTATTAAAATTGTGATTTTTTTTTTTACTAATGCCTGAAAGTCAAAGTAACTCATAACATGAAAGACAGACACACTATGTGAAACCCTTTACCATGGAGGAAAGCTATGGTTTTTATTCTATTGTTTAAAATTTATATTGTGTGTGTGTGTGGGGGGGGGGTGGGTGTGCGCACACGCGACGCGTGTATGCACACGCGCACTGTGGGTGATATGTACACACGAGGGAAAGGCCACAGAGTCAAGGAAGAAGGATCCCCTACAGCTAGAGCTACAGATGGTTTTGAGTTGCCTAACATGGGTACAGGAACTGAACTTGGGTCTTCTGCAGAAGCAGAGAGCACTCTTAACTGTTCTTTTATCTCTCTAGCCACTGTGATATTGTTTAGTAAATAAAAATACATTGAAGCCCAGTTTTCATTTTTAAAGATATCTAGTAAAAAATATTTCTGAGCCCACTCATTATGTGACCCAGAGAAGTGAAATGGCGGGTGAGGTACTTTCAGTCATTGACTGAGTATTTGCTGTAACCACTAATTAACAGGAACGTGGCTATTACCATAGTTGCTACACTTGGATATGTTTGTCTGACTCTCTTGCTAGACTGAAGACCTTACAGGGCAGCTGTGTGTATGCAATTAAGAACCTTTAACAATCAAAACATGAAAAAATAAACATAAATTTTTTTGTGACACAGACCTGCTTAAATATCTGAGCAATCACTGAAAGTGTAAATAAACTAAATGTCAGTGAAAATACAAATGATTTTACTTCATTTAAGAAACATGAGCTGTAAAACAAGAGACCAACGTTGGAATCTAGAAAGGTTGGAATTAAGGAGATGGAGGGTGCTCAGAGAGTGCTAAGAACACAGAACTCAATTGAAATATGAAACACAGACAGATTGATGGATACAAAGTAGAGACAAATCGGTCATGAGATGCTACTGAAAATAAAGCGTGGGAAAGCTATAGTTTATCCAACAAAGTGGACAATGGGGCAAGGAAAAGTCCCATGGATGAAGAGCCTCATTAAATGACACAGAAGTCACCTCTTGACCAATACACAGCCATGAAGCAGCAAAGCAGAATAGGGAAGTTAGAGCTCCAGGGAGAGTTGCCCAAAGCTCCGAGTAAGGCACAGTTCAGCATCAGCTAAAAGTCAAAGGATATGGGCTTCATTACTTCTGTGTAGACATGGCTGAATTAAAGAAAAACTCTCAACTAGAAGTGTGCTATTTTCTCAAGTTCCCTAGGGGAGTTCCCAAGATAGGCTTTGTGTGGGTTCATAAAGTGCTACTTAACAAACTCAAAATACAGTGGGAAATACCAGAAATAAAGTGTAAGTCAATATCAGAAAGATTGCAGAAGACTCTCCCAAAGAGTGGAAATTGAACTGGATACTTCTAAGACCATTCTCTCAATAGTACACATTAACATAGCATGCAGATTACAACGTTGCGTATAAATATATTATATATACTACACAATGTAGAATGCACACATCTATATGCATAAAGTTAAAACAAAAAGTTGTTTTTGTGGAATGCAACAAAAACCAGTGCTCTAATAAAATTTATAGAGAATATGATTTTGTACGATACACAAAAATTTAATTTTAGAAGATGAGAAATGAAAGACCAACAGAAGCCTACAGCATACTAAAAAAGATTTAAAATAAAGCAAAAAAAATTTTTTCCTTGACACAGGACTGATGCACTATGAACCCACAGAGGTTGAGATGGCATATGTAAGACCTATAAAGTCTTAAGCCAGACAAATTCCAAACATGAAGGAAGGAGGTAGGTATGAAGTCCCGCCCCTAAGCTGAGAGCTGCTGACAACTGATGGTTGCTGGGAGAAAGAGTTTTCTCTGAGCCTAGCTCCTGGTAAGAATCCAGCGGAAGGCTGCATATCCAAGAATGTTATGTCAGTACACAGTCAACTTAATGAGGGTTATTATTATTTTTAAGTACATGAAATTGGGTGGGAAGAGAAAGCAGAGTATAATCTGGGAGCACTTAGTTATGTGCCTCAATATCATCAAAATACACTGTATAAAATTCTCAATAAAACGTGATTTAAAAAATATCAATGAGTATTGGTAGCAGAAGTGTATGAAAGCAAAAGTTGGTTTTTGAAAATAAATCAGTAAACCTGATTAAATTCTGCCAAAGCTAAAGCAAAAATAAGAAAAATATAGAGATAGTAATGTCAAAAAATGAAAGAAGATGGCTGACCTGTCTCTGCAATTGTACCATAAACATCAAAAGAACAATAATGTAACTGAACAGAGATTAGATAACATGAATAAAATGGACCAATTGTTTCAAAGAGAAAAGCCACTAAAAAGATTTAGTCATGAAATTGTATCTGTAACTTTCAAGGCCAAGTGATGTCTCATTACTGAATTCTAACAAGTGAATTCTCCAGTCCCTCCTCCAAAATCTGAAGGGAGGACGCACTTCCCAGCTCATTTTAGTGTTACCACAGCATTAACCCAAAACAAGAAGAAAGTGCCGCAAGAAAGGAAGAATGCAAATGAGTATTTATGGCCAGCAAACACCAAAATCCCAAACTATTATTAACAAAACAGCGCAGCATTGCCTAAAAAGAGTTTTATATAATGATCTGATGCAAACCAACCCAGATGGATGTCTCAAGCAGGAGCAAAACAAGATTAAATTACATAAATATCACATGCACAAGCTAAATAATACAGGCTACAGCTGTTCACAGATATCAGCTGACTTGGAAGAGAAAAGAGGCCCTGATAATAAAATGTTTAAAGCACACAGCTACAAAGGAATCTTTGTTCCTTAGATTGAGAGCAAGTCAAAATGTCCTTACATTCCTGCTTCGCATTGAGATGGAGCCTGATAATGCCTTATAACATGAAAAAGAAAGTCCTCAAATGGAGAAAGGAGAGAGAAACTTTCCTTTAATATAGCAACTCCATGTCAACACTCCTAAAGAGTCAATGAAAACTTTTGGAAATTACTGGTAAATAGCAGAATATAGACTTAATGTAGAAATGTTAGCTTTATTTAATAGTAAAGAGTAATTGAAACTGGAAATTGAAATTAAATACTTGCCTTTAGACCAAAATTGAAACACTTAATTACCTACAATGTACCTAAAGGATTTATAAAAGAAAATTTATAAACCTGATTGAGGAGATCAAATAAAATCTAAATAAATAAGGAACACTCCATTTGTGTTGAGTTTGAATAATAGATATTATTAAAAATTATCATTCTTCCAGATATTCTTTATAGATCCCAGCAAGTCATTGTGTGTATATCAACAAAACTTATTTTAAAATAAAATATACAGACCTAGAATATGTAAGATGGCTCAACAGGTACATGTGTTTGCTGCCAAGTCTGATGACTTGAGTTCAATCCTTGGAATGGACATTCTGGAAAGAGTAAATTCCCTCTGTAACTTCTACAAAGGTTTTATCATGCGTGTTTGCTCACACATGCACACAAACATAATCCATGTGCATTTGTATATGCACACATAGTTTCTTTTAATTTAGATTTATGTTATGTGTGTGTTTTGCTCCTATATATGTCTGAGTATCTCAGTGCTATGGACAGTTATGAACTGTCCACATAAATAAATTTAAAATATATGACTCTGTCATAGTGTTACATGCCTGCAATCCTAGCACTGAGGAGAAAAAAACAGAAGGATTACATAAATTTAAGGTCAGTTTAGTCTCCATATCAAGTTTCAGCTAGCCTTGTTTCCAACGAAAACAAACAAAAACAATTCATTTTATGAAGAGTCAAAATACTCAGAACTACAATATTGAAGAAAGCAAATACAGGACTCACACAATCCAGCTTCAGGGTTTTTTGTTTTGTTTTGTTTTGTTTTGTTTTGTTTGCATAGTAAAATTTTAATATTGTATTCTAAATACAAGTAGAATAGCACTAAGTTAGTTACCTCAGCAGTCTGGAAGTATGGGTTGAGATCAATCAAGATTTAGAATAACCACTTCACATTTCATCAGTGCTGACCAAAGCCAAAGAAAGCTGGGATGGAAACTACAACTTTGTGTGTAAATCAATTATTTTGAGGTGATTTACCCTCACTTAATGACAGTTGAGGTAAGTCTAACAGAGAGCCCTTCCAAAGACTAAGAATCAAATGAAAAAAAATTGTTTCTGTGATCAAGCTGGTGTTAGCAAAAATGAACATAAGCAACATATACAGATATGTCATGACAGTAGGGAAAAGGGGGTCTGGGGACAATAAATTTAAAGAGGGCAATAAAGCACATATGATGTGACATCAGGAAAGGACTACTGCAAAGGAAGAAGAGGGGGAAGGGATCCAATGACAGGCAACAGAGACTGAGACAGCCCCTGCTCCACCTGTTAGAGGACTCATAAGTTGCACATTTGCCACAAATGTGTAGAGGTTCTAGGTCCAACTCCTGCATGCTCTCTAGTTTATGGCCCAGGCCCTGTGAGCTGAGCTCCCATGGTTCCAGGATTGTTGACTCTGTAGGTCTCCTTGTGGTGTCCTTGACTCCACCAACTTGCTAATTTCTATCTCCGGCTCTTCCATGAGACTCTTCAAGCTCTGCCTGATGTTTGACTGTGGGTCTCTGCATCTGCCTCCATCCTTTGCTGGATGAAGCCTCTCAGAAAACAGTTATGTTAGGTTCTTGTCTGTAAGCACAGCAGATTATCATTAATGGTGTCAGGTTGACTCTCACATGGGTTGAGTCTGTCTTGGTTGGATATTCCATCAGTCTTTGCTCCATCTTTCTCCCTGTGTGTTTGTAGGCAGGATAAATTTGGGGTTGAAGGTTTTGTGGGTGGATTGATGTCACCCTTCCCCTCTGGAAGTACTTCTTGGCTACAAGAGGTGGCCATTTCAGTCTCTATACCCCCTTCTGGTAGGAATCACAGCTAGAGTCAGCCCCATAGACTCCCTATATCCTCCTCCTTCCCAGGCCTCCAGCTAGTTACCAGAGATGACCCTACTGATTTCTATTCTCACTTCCAGCCCTCTCCAGCCCTCTCCAGCCCTCTCCAGCCCTCTCCAGCCCTCTCCAGCCCTCTCCAGCCCTCTCCAGCCCTCTCCAGCCCTCTCCAGCCCTCCCCTCCCCAACACCAGCTTCCCATTTCTGTTCCCCTCCTCACCCTCTCTCCTACCCAGGCTCCCCCTATTTTCATCCATCTCCAATGCCTATTTAATTTCCTGTCCTGAGTAAGATTTGTGCGTCTTCTTTTGGGATCTCCTTATTACTCAGTTTTTTTGGGTCTGTATTGTACCATGGTTGTCTTGCACAACCATGATCCACTTATAAGTGAATACATACCATGTGTGCCTTTCTGGCACTAGGTTACCTCATTCAGGATGATATTCTCAAGTTCCATTTTTTTGTCTGCAAAATCTGCCACAGGCCAGCCGATCTGGACCTCCCTCAACCTGTGGGAGAAACGGGGTCCTAGTCAGGTCAACAAGGTGTAGGCGAAGAAATGATGGCAGAGATGACACATGAAGTATAGGATCTGAATGTATTTCTTAAAAATGGCATCAAACTTTTACAGTCATTGGAAAAGAGAAAAGATAAATCTAGCAGCCCAGCAGTTGAGGTACATCTGAGGCTACCTGAAACACACTGGGTCTACAGCAGCCACCTCCTCTGGATAGGTGCTCCATCCCCCAGGCCCAAGCGCTCTGGGCCCGGGGGACTGCGGACTAAGTTCTAGTGCAAGTCTCTATCCAAGTGAGAGTCCAAATCCAAGAGAGTGCACAAGTCCAAGAGAGAGCACAAAGTGAGAAGCAGGCTTATATGGCGTACAGGAAACAAGGCAAATGACAAGAGTCACGTAGATGGGTGCGGGTTATAGCAAGGGGCGCAAGACTGAAGTTATGTAGGCAAGTGACTGCTATACAAGGTCGGTAGGTAGGTAGCCTGGTGTGAAGCAGGAGGAAGGGCAGTGGTGCCCTCCCCGCTGGGGCTAATTTGGTATTCCTATGCTAATTCCCTGATTCTGCTAGAAGCAAGGACTAGGACAGTCAGATCTGGCATTTCCTGCTAACTCTCTGGGTCTCGCTGGAGGGAAGCACCAGGAAGTTCTGACCAAACAGTTCTAGCTAATGGCCTTGAGTTTCTAGTATGTAAAACAGTTCTGACTATTGTGGGGCTGCCCTAAGGAATGAGGAATGAGCTTGACCTCTGTTGCTAACTCTGAAGACAAAACCTGTCTGACAGGCAGATTCCTTGAGAGAAATTCCAAGCTAAGGATAGCTTGGAATTGAATTAGAATATATAGGAACATTGTGCTGGTCAGGAAACAATGCCCAATCTTAGCCATTTATGAATCATTTCTTGGGGTACCTTTATGCCTAAATATGAGGGCGTGTTGACGATTAGAAAGACTGATCTGGAACACGTCTATGTTAGGAGATGCCAGCGACTGTCTTGAGTACCCAAGAGGTACAGGTTCCCTTTTGGGTCCTTAACGCCTCTCATCCTTAATCAGGCTTTTACCCCCGATAATTTGGATATGACTGGTGTAGACGAGTGTGCATGGCAAAAATCCATGATGTCTTTGTTTGTAATAGCTGAGTATTACTCTGTTGTGTAGATGTACCACATTTTCTATATCCATGCTTCAATTTATCAATCTATTTAGTTGAGGGACTTTTAAGTTGTTTCCAGTTTCTAGAAGTTATGAATAAAGTAGCTATGAACATAGTGGAGCATGTATCCTTGTGATATGGAGGAGCATCTTTTGGGTATATGCCCAGGAGTGGCATATCTGGGTCTTCAGGTAGAACTATTCCCAGTTTTCTGAGAAACCATCAAGTTCATTTCCAAAGTGGTTGTGCAAGTTTGCATTCCCACCAGCAATGGAAGAGTGCTTCCCTTTCTCCACATCCTCTGCAGCATGTGCTGCCACTTAAGTTCTTGATTTTAGCCATTCTGAGAGGAATAAGATGGAATCTCAGAGTTATCTTGATTTGCATTTCTCTGATAATTAAGGACATTGAACATTTCTGTAAGTGCTTCTTAGGCTTTTGAGATTCCTCTGTTGAGAGTACTCTGTTCAGCTCTGTATCTTATTTTTAATTGGGTTATTTGCTTTGCTGGTGTCTAATATCTTGAGTTATTTATATATGTTGGATATTAGCCCTCTGTTGGATGTAGAGTTGGTAAAGAACATTTCATAATCTGTAGGCTGCCATTTTGTCCTATTGACAGTGTCCTTTGACTTACAGACGCTTTTCAGTTTCATGGATCCCATTCATCAATTATTGATGTTAGAGCCTGAACTATTCATCTTCTGTTCAGGATGATGTCTCCTGTCCCAATGTATTCAAGCCTATTGGTAACTTTCTTTTCCATTAGATTTAGTGTATTTGGTTTTATGTTGAGGTCTTTGATCCACTTGGACCCCAGTTTTGTGCAGGGTGAAAAATATGGATCTATTTGTATTTTTCAACATTCAGACATTCAGTTGGGCCAGCACCATTTATTGTCCTTAGGTATATAAAATTTTTTCAGAGTCTTTGATTCAGTATGTTGATCAACCTTTCTGTTCTTATGCCAATACCATTCAGTCTTATTACTATTGCTCTGTAGTGCAGATTGAGTTCAGGGATGATGATACCTCCAGAAGTTTTTTATTGTTCAGGATTGTTTTAGATATCCTTGTTTTTTGTTTTGTTTTCATATGAAGTTGTAAATTGCTCTTCCAGGGTCTGTAAATAACTGTGTTTTCTGGTTGATGGGAATTGCATTAAATCTGTAGGTTGCTTTTGGTGAGATGGCTATTTTTACTATGTTAATACTACTGATCCAGGAGAATGGAAGATCTTTCCATTTTCTCACATTTTCCTCAATTTCTTCCTTCACAGATTTTAGGGTCTTGTCATATATGTCTCTCACTGGCTTGTTTAGAGTTATACCAAGATACTTTCTATTATTTGTGGCCACTGTAAAGGGTATATTGTTTCATTAATTTCTTTCTTAGCCTGTTTATCCTTTGTATAAGGGAGGGCTACTGATTTTTTTTTGAATTAATTTTTTTTATCCAGCCACTTTGCTGATGGTGTTAATCAACTGTAAGAATTCTCTAGTAGAATTTTGGGGTTGCTTATGTATCCTATCATATCTTCCTCACTACATTGAATAGTTAGGGAGAGAGTGGGCAGCCTTGTCTTGTTCTTGATTTTAGTGGAATTGGTTTAGTCTTCTCTCCATTTAGGGTTGACATATGGGAAGCTAAAAGTTTGAGTTGGAATAGGTGGATGGGGCAAAGGGCTAGGGGAAAGAATAAGATGGATAGAGGGTGGGTTGACCAAAACAGAATTTATGAGGAAGTCATATAAAGCCCAAGTAGTTTGTAAGCTAATTAAAGATATAATTATTTAAAATAAGTCTGAACAGTGATGCCTCATATTAGTGAACTGTCCTGGAGACATTATTAAAGGAAAATCTTAGTGCCAGGGACCAGTTACCCTGACATGAGTTATTGCTCAGTAAGTCTTGGAAGCACCCAAACAGTACAGGCTACTCAGATTGCTTTTGGCTACCTACGATAATTAGATGATATAACCCTGGTGCTGAATACAGCACACTCTTTGGTTGCAGAGCACGGAAATTAATCTTGAGCTAACTAGGAAACTCCCCTCGCTTGATGTTGGCTATTGGTTTACTGTATACTGTATTTTTGTGTTTAGGCATGCTCTTTGTATTTCTGATCTCTCTCTTTAAATTTAGTGGTGTTAGATTTTATCAAAGGCTTTCTCAGCATAATGAGATGATCATGTTATTTTTTTTTTCTTTCAGTTTGTTTATATGGTGGAATAGGTTCATGGATTTTCATATATTGAACCATCCCTGCATCCCTGGGATGACGCCTACTTTATCATGGTGAGTGAGTTTTTGGTTGTGTTCTTGCATCAGTGTTAATAAGGAAAATTGGTCTGAAATTCTGTTTGTGGTGGTTTAGGTAGCAGGTGACTGTGGCTTCATATAATGAATGTGGCTTTTTTTTTTGTTTGTTTCTATTTTGTGGTATAGTTTAAGGAGTATTGGCCTTAGATCTTCTCGTAGAATTCTGTGCTAAAATCATCTGGGCCTGGGCTTTTGGTTTTCTGGTTGAGAGACTTTTAATGACTGCTTCTATATCTTTAATGGTTGAAGAACTGTTAGTTTGCCTGGTCTTGATTTAACCTTGGTAATAGGTATCTGTCTAGAAAATTCATCTATTTCATTTAGATTTTCCAATATTGTGGAATACAGGTCTAGATTAAAATGGTGGCCCATGTCCAGTCCACCACAAGGCTAGGGCCACTTGTGGAGGCAGGACATGGGAGTTTTGACTGCTCGTTCTCCATGCTGTCACCAGGAGAGTGTTGGGATGTGTGAAGAGACAGGACCCTGCTCTGGGGGTGGGAAAGTGTAGTCTGAGGTCCCCGAAGAACTGCTAGAGTTAGCTTGGGTGTCTCAGCCCACATAGAGGCCAAGGACAACATGTTTTCAGACTTTTGGACACCCCAAATACCACTGGATGCTGCACAAGAGCTAAGAACGGAATGAGAGCCCCTGAGGGCTGGATCTAGCCCAGGCACGAAGGGAAAGGGGTAAGAGGAGAGATCTGGCTGGGTCTTTTGTGGAGGAGAGAGTCCTTGGCTTGCTCAGGTGGGCAGCTTGGCTTGATAGAGACCATGTCTGAGAGTACAGGGAGGCCTCCTGCAGGAGATTAGACATGGCTCTTTAGAGGAAGACTACTCCATTGTTCCCCACTTGGATCCCAATGAGAAGAGGCAGTACAAGGTTTTAAAGTATTTATCGTCATAGCAGAGAGTTGTGATGAGTGAAACTGTACCCCACTTTCTTAGGACGAGCCTGAGGTTAAATACCATTTGCAGGGAGGAGTGTCTGGGAAGGAGAGCTTAATTGGCTAAGCCTTTCAGGCCTTTAGGTACTTCATTAAAATGAATAGTCTTAAGGCTATGAGATCTGTGGTCATGTCCTCTACCTGTGGAGGGACTTGGGGCATTCCCCTTACTTAAGTGATGGCTACAGAATTATGGAGAGCTAAGGCCTCATGTCAGGAGCTTGGTGTCTAGGAAGTGGTAAAACACCAACCTTCCCTTGCAGGACCACTTGCTAGATCACCAGAATTTTAAACCTAGCTCAGAAACTAGGCTGTCTTTCATGATCCCTAATGATTTTTTTAAATTTCCTCATTGTCTGTTGTTATGTCTCCCTTTTCGTTTCTGGTTTTGCTAATTTGGGCACTGTCTTTCTGTCTTTTAGTTGGTTTGGGTAAGAGTTTATTTATCTATCTTGTTGATTTCTCAAAGAGGCAGCTCTTGGGGTCATTGATTCTTTGCATTGTTGTTTGTTTGTTTGTTTGTAACGGATTGATTTCAACCCTGGTTTTTATTATCTGCTGCCCTCTACTTCTCTTGGGTGTGTTTGCTTCTTTCTTTCTTTCTTTCTTTAAAGCTTTCAGGTATACTTTTAAATTACTGGTATGTGAACTCTCTAGTTTCTTTATCAAGGCACTTAGTGTTATGAACTTTCCTCTCAGTACTGCTTTCATTATGACACATAGTTTGGGTTTGTTGTGCTTTCATCTTCATTGAATTCTAGAAAGTTTTAATTTCCTTCTTTATTTCTTCTTTTTCCCAGAGATCATTGAGTAGAGCATTGTTCAGTTTCCATGAATGTGTAGGCTTTTTGGTGTTTCTGCATTTGTTGAAGTCCAGCTTTAATCCATGGCGGTATGATAAGATACAAGGTGTTATTTCAATTATTTTGTAACTGTTGAGCCTTGCTTTGTGATCAATTGTATGGTCAATTTTGAAGAAGGTTCCTTGAGGTGCTAAGAAGAAGGTACATTCTTTTGTGTTTGGATGAAGTGTTCTGTAGATATCTGTTAGGTCCACTTCATACATAATATTGGTTATCTTCTTTATTTCTTTGTTTAGTTTTTGTCTTGATGACCTGTCGATTGATTAGAGTGGGGTATTGAAGCCTCCCAATATTTTTCCCATTAATTAATTTATTTATTCACTTTACATCCTGGTCAATGCTCTTCTCCTGGTCTCTTGCATACAGCATATTTCCTCCCATTCCTTCTCTCTTTCTCCTTTGAGAGGGTGGAGCCACCACTCCCCACCCTCCCCCATCTTCCCACCTTGGTACATGACGTCTCTGCAGGACTAGGCACATCTTGCCTATTGAAGCCAAACAAGGCAGCTCATCAGTGGAACAAATTCCACATTGGCACAAGCTTTAGGGACATTCCCCTACTCCAGTTGCTGGGGGATTAACACGAATACCAAATTGCACATACGCTACGTAGCCTGTATATGCTTTTTGATTGCTTGTTCAGTCTCTGAGAGCCCCTCAAAGATCCTAGCTGCATGACTCTATTGGCCTTCCTGTGGAGTTCTTATCCTCTTTGGGTCCCTCAATCCTTCTCCCACCTCTTCCATAAGAGTCCCTGAGCTCCATCTAATGTTTGGCTGTGGGTCTTTGCATCTGTTTCAGTCAGAGGCCTGGGTAGAGCCTCTTGGAGACAGTCATGCTAGGTTTCTATCTACAAGCATAGCAGAATACAATTAATAGTGTCAGGAATTGGTATTTGTCCATGGGATGAGTCTCAAGGTTGACCATTCTCTCAGTGTCTGCTCCATCTCTGTCTCTGCATTTCTTGTAGACAGGGCAAATTTTGGATTAAATGTTTTGTGGGTGGTTTGATGTCCTTGTCCATCCATTGGGGGACTTGCTTGGCAACAGGAGGTAATCATTTCAGGTTACATATCTCTAGTGCTATGAGTCTCAGTTTAAGTCACCCACAAAGACTTTTGGGAGCCTCCCTCACCCCAGGTCTGCGACACATCTGAGAGATATTTCCAAAATCCTCCATTCCTACTAGCCTCTGCTGTTCATTCACTCTCCTGGCCCTCTGGGCCTCTCTTCTGTCTCTCCCTATACCCGATCCTTATCCCCTCATTTCTCTTCCCATCCTCTCTCCCACCCAGTTCCCTCCCTTCAACTGCCTTGTATGACTATTTTATTCCCCTTCTAAGTGAGATTCAAGCATCCTCCCTTGGGCCTTCCTTCTTGTTTAGCTCCTTTGTGTCTGTGGAATGTAGTATAGGTATCCTGTACTTTATGGCTAATATCCACTTATAAGTGAGAACATGGCATGCATGTACTTTTGGGTATGGGCTACCTCACTCAGGATGATATTTTCCAGATCTATGCATTTGCCTGCAAACTTTATGTCTTTGTTTTTAATAGCTGAGTTATATTTTATTGTGTACATGAACCACATTTTCTGTATCCATTCTTCAATTGAGGGGCATCTAGGTTGTTTCCAGTTTCTGGCTATTTATAATAATGCTGATATGAACATGGAGGACCCTGTGTTCTTGTGGTATGGTAGAGCATCTTCTGAGTATATACGCAGGAGTACTATAGCTGAGTCTTCAGGTAGGACTGTTTCCAGTTTTCTGAGAAATCACTAAATTGTTTTCCAGAATGGTTGTGTAAGTTTGTACTCCCATCAATAATGGAGGAGTTCCTCCTTGCTCCACACTCTCACCAGCATGTGATGTTGCTTGAGTTTTTGATTTTAGCCATTCTGATGAATATAAGGTAGAACCTCAGGGTCATTTTGATTTCCATGCCTAGCTGCCCCAGAGGAGTCAATGAGCAGGATAATGGGTGCAGGGATGGAATGAAACCTGTATATAAATATTTTTAAAAAGTAATGGAGTTAAGGGTGATACGTCAAATCCCAAACCACAGCCTCAAGTATAAAGTTATATTTGATGTGGGACAATGAAATTTAAGAAGCATAGAAATTACTAAACACAGAATGGCATGGAAGCACTTCCCAGATATGGCACATAAAAATCAACATAGAAAATATGCATTTTATGATTTTTATATTATTCTATAGAGTATAATAATAGATGATAGAGTTACTAGAAATCTAACATAAAAATTCTTCTCTCACTGCCCTTATAACAACAGGCTTTGCAACAGAGAAATAACACCCTGAGGAAAGGCCACCTGCTGGGCTGAGCCATGGGTGATCTTTTAGGTCTTGGGGTAGCATGAGAGCAATATTCGGTTTTGACAGTGGAATGCTACTTGAAATTAGATGGATACCAATACTCACTTTCTAATAATAATTATAAATCACATCTACTTGTTCACTGATTCTATGTATGATGCAATTTAAAAGAGATAATTTAAATTGAATGTTATCAAAAACTAAAACCAAGCCACAGCTGCCAGGGAGTGTGGAGGAATTTTAGAAAAGTCTAAACCCTTGCCTTGTTAGGAGAGAGGAACTAGAACTCCTCAATAACTGCACATGTGACAGAACGTGAAATGTGTAGTTTAAAAATTCAGTAAAACTGCTAACTTGCAAAACAATGAGGGAAAACGTTAGACAGAGAGATCCATCAAACAGACACCAGAAAAGTGATTACAACAGTGTCTGTCTCAGAACAAGCTGAAAGATGGCTGTCTATCAGAAGCAGCTATCACTACCTCCTGCCACTCTTTTAAAGATCGCCCTAGTGATGGATTTTTCCCTGACTACTTGACATCTCAAATAAAAGTATTCCTTGGGCTTTCATGACATTGTGTGGCCATAAAGCTAAGTCTTTGTTAGTTAGCTTTAAGTGATTTTCAGTGCAGCTTCTGATAGAATCAGGCCAAGTGTGTTTCTTGAAATCTTAAGACACCTATGGTGGAAGGAAAAGTGATGTTTAAAATAAGTCACTGAGTATAATCACGAACATGGAATAGATTATAACTGAGATTAAGTACATGTTCTGTGCCCCAGTGTAGGAGAATGCCAGGGCCAGGAAGTGGGAGAGGGTGGGGTGGTGAGTAGGGGGAGGGGAGAGGAAAGGGGATTGTTTTAGTTTTTGGTCTTTATTTTATTTTATTTTATTTTATTATTTTATTTTATTTTTCTTTTTTTCTTTTGGAGAGGAACCTGGGAAAGAAGATATTGTAAATAAAGAAAACATCTAATAAGAAAAAAAAAGAGGAAAAAAAAGAGAGATCCTATTTTAAAAATCCACCATTCTTTTATCCTGACTCTTCTTTCAATGTGCTGCTTGGAACAAACTTGGATTAAATTATAAGATTGAAAACCATAAGCAAGAGAGAAATGAGAAGATCAGAGACACCCCCCCCCAAGAGTACCTACTATCACCTGGCAGTGTTGGTTGAATCCCTAGACTTCCATTTATATTCTTGGTATTTCAACTGTCTGATTTATTCAGAAAATCTTGACCTCTAAAGCAATACTGTGAATGACAGAACACCTTGTGAGTAGAGTATGTGTATTCTAGGCTTTACGTTTCTTGATGCCATATCCTACTCCAGATCCATCAGGGGCTTTAGCTGTAAGCTATAGCCAACGTAGCACAATTTTAACCATAGGGCACACACTTGAGCACATGGACATGTGTTATTCCCTGCCTCTCCATGATCTACAATCCAAAAGAGATGGGGGAAGGAGTTTACAGTGCTGTTTTCCATAGGCAAGAGAATGGGGCCTGTTAATAGTCATTTTGCCTACTCTGTGTAGTTATGAGGTTTTCCCCAGGACTTCTCAGAAGGATCTGCATATTGAGCACATACTCTGTGCCGAAGCAAACTTCATACCTCCATGTTCTGGCTGCATTTTTGCTGCTGAAGGAAATCCATGACCAAAACCAATTTAGAGAGGCAAAAAATTCATTTCAGCTTCTAGTTTATAGACCAGCCTCACAGGAAATCAGAGAATGACCACAAAAAAAGAACTTGAAGCAGGAAAAATGGAGGAATACTGCTCACAGGCTCATTTTCAACTAGCTTTCTAAAACATCTCAGAACTACCTGATTAGGGAATGGTGCTATACAGAGTGTGCTGGACCCTTCTACATCAGTTATCAATTAAGACAGTCTCCCATAGATGTGACCACTAGCTAATATGATCTAGTTAGTTTCTTAATTGAGATTTTCAGATGACTCTAGACTGTTTCAAGTGTAAAGTTAAAGCTTACCAGGATATTCTACCCCTCATCAACTCAACATGCAAATGTATCACTTTAAGCCATAACCTTTCAATTCATAGTTCCCAGAATCTCCTATCAATGTCATAATATCAAACATAATAATGGAATTGTATTTGGTTGAAAAAAAGTTATGAAATTTATAGGTAGATGGATGAAACAAGAAAATACATATTATCAAAAATGTATTGTATTTGGTTGTAATTGAATTGTATTTGGTTGAAAAAAGTTATGAAATTTACAGGTAGATGGATAAACAAGAAAATATCATGATCAGTGAAATAACCAGATTCAGAAAGATAAATGTCCCATGTTCTCACTAATGTGAAACCTAGCATAAAGTCTTTATGAAAATAAAGTCTCACTACCGTGAAACCTAGCACAAAAGTGTTTAAATTGAAGTATGTGCAGAAGGCAGGAAATTAGAAAGGGGCCATTGGTGACAAGGACAAGAAAGGTATTATGGAGGAGGAATAGTAGGACCCAGTGATATGGATAGAAAAGGAAAAGGATAGTAGAATATAAGGGTATGAATGAGAAAAGGGGGGTAATGAAGACAAGATTTAAGTGTGGAGAAGAATAGAAGGGTAGAAAAGAGGCAAGGTTTGTGTAGAAGGATAACTAACACTAAAGGTATCTGAAAAAAGCCATATGGAAACCATTATTTTACAAGACTCACACCCACATAAGAGACGGGTACATGTTTAATTGAAGTTACCCTACACAAGCAATAGTACTCTTCCTAGAAAACATAGATTGCTGAAGAAAAAGCCTAAGGCCAAGGGTGGGATAGTTGTTTGTCAGAGTTATCACAGATACTCACAAAACAATGCTGACTGTCATTACTATGGCCCAAATGCTGAAGGCACCACATACTTACATCATAAGATAAAGATAAATAATGCTGGTACTGATCAAGAAGCTTCCTACCTGAAAGCTAGCTGAGAAAGCAAAGTCATTAGTATTCTTACCCAACTATATACCCTGTGAAGGCCTGGTTGTCAAGATATGCCCATGGATGTAACAGTAGTGTGAATGCTATGAGAGCACTTTCTGATAAGATGTAACAACACTGTCTGATATCTGGAGCCTACTCATGACTGTGTGAGTTTCAAAGGGCTTGGATAGCCAACCTCTCTGGCTCTGCTAGCTTTAGCACACACAATTTGTCTTGTAGGCTCAGGACAGGTCCAGTCTGTGCCTGCCACTGTCCTTGGAAGACACTCCACAGTTCTAGTCTCCCCAATATCTTTTTACTTCATTGCATGTTCCAATGCAAGGGAGGACACTGAGTTATCAATGAGAATCCAAACCAAGTCTGTTTGCTAAACACCCACAAGACCCATGGCTATAGCACTAGTGCCTTATATAACTTCCAAAAAGTAGGAAGCCGATGTGAACAGTTTTGTCTACACTCTTCCCTTGAGTAGTTCTAAACTGTGTTACATTAGTCTGCAACAGTATCTCACTGGATCCAGTGGCATCTGTGTTATTGGATGATGTGCTTGGATACTATTAGTTGCCAATGGTTCTTCTGAATAAGGAGTGGCCTTCAAGGTCCTCCCATCCCTTATGGAATCCAATATCTCAATCTTTCATATAGTATCAAGGCTTGTCTCACTATCAGGGATTATAAAGGGCACTCAGATTTCTGTTATCTGTGCTTAAAATATGTAATTCACTTCAGAGAGTTTGCTGAGTTGATCAAATGCTGACTGTCTACTATTTGCTGCTGGTTTGTGTCTCTTTTGTCACTAAGATTTCTTCCATTTCCTCCCCCTCATAGGTCATGTCACATACTGCTAGACTCATAGAGTTTTGAGTTTCACTATTTCTCAATAGTTTTATGTGAACCCATCCTTCTGCTGGAAAAGAAGAGACTTAGGACCCAGAACACATGACTTTTTCAACATAGCTCATTTGCTCCACACAGAGATTAGAGCCAAAGTCATTCTTCTACATGAAAGCTATGTAAATGTTTTTCTACGGAAATGTTTTTCTATGGAAATGTTTTCTCATGTTTCCCTGAAAGGTAATTTGATTTTCAAGTGTTAACTCTTGATTCTGTTGTCTTTGCCTACTCATGATTTAATCAACATGTTGGGGATACAAATTTCTATTTTTTCATTTTCCTCCAGCTTGCTTCTCCCTCCCTCCTTTCTTGCCTTCCTTGCTTTCACTCTTTCTGTACTTCCTTCTACCTACTCATTCATGTACTGTGGGAAACAAAGCATCAAACCACACAGAACCTTGGGTGTAGAGAAATTTAATATACATATACATCTAATTTAATTTTCCTTGTTTGAGCTTCTGTACATTCTCGGGGGAGGTGTACCCTATTCTAGGTAGTCTAACAAAGTCCACCCCCAAAACTGATGGGAAAGGGTGGCTGATGTGAGCAGGGGAGATAGAACTTTGTAACTAGAACTGATATGAGGATCCAAGGGAGTACTGGAATGTGTCCTTTTGAGGCAAAAGGCAGAGTTGAGAAGGAGGAAAAAGGTTAAATGGAGCAGCAGAGGGAAATGCGGCAGGACTGGAACTGAGCTAAAAGCTGCTGTCAAGGGTTAACAATTAATTCTGAAAGTGATGGGATCTCTTGAAGAAGTTTAGCATCAGAGGATATATCTATATTTGCATTCCTATCCTGAAGCTTTTGTTAGAAGAACAAGCATTGGCCAGTGAAGAAGAAGGCTGAGGGTGAGACCAAGAGGCTTCTAGGTCAGTAGGCAAGCCTATGAGACCTTCACACTATCATAGAGCCAGAAGTTAAATGTCAGACTTGGATACAGGAAGATATAGAGGGCTGAGAGCCAGCAAGAGTATCTCAGCTCTTACAACCCACTACAGGCTTGCCTCTCACTAGAGATTACTCAAGGAAGGAAGGAAGGAAGGAAGGAAGGAAGGAAGGAAGGAAGGAAGGAAGG